>CAUYON010005113.1:0-41880 GCA_963573935.1 Arctocebus calabarensis | reverse complement strand
TACCCACCCTTCCCCCTCCCCTCCCTCTCCCCTTTCTCCTTCTTCTTGGGCTATAATTGGATTATAGCTTTCATAAGAAAGCTATAAATTGGTTTCATAGTAAGAATGAATACATTGGATGCTTTTTCTTCCATTCTTGAGATACTTTGCTAAGAAGAATATGTTCCAGCTCCATCCATGTAAACATGAAAGAGGTCAAGTCTCCATCTTTCTTTAAGGCTGCATAATATTCCGTGGTGCACATATACCACAATTTACTGATCCATTTGTGGGTCGATGGGCACTTGGGCTTCTTCCATGACTTAGCAATTATGAATTGGGCTACAATAAACATTCTGGTACAATATCTTTGGTCTTCTGGATATATACCTAGTAGAGGAATTGTAGGATTGAATGGCAGGTCTAGTTTTAGATCTCTAAGTGTTCTCCAAACATCTTCCCAAAAGGAATGTATTAGTTGCATTCCCACCAGCAATGTAGAAGTGTTCCCTTTTCATCCACACCAACATCTCTGGTTTTGGGATTTTGTCATGTGGGCTAATCTTACTGGAGTTAGATGATATCTTAAAGTGGTTTTGATTTGCATTTCTCTGATGACTAAGGATGATGAGCATTTTTTCATGTGTCTGTAGGCCGTGCACCTGTCTTCTTCAGAGAAGTTTCTCTTCAAGTCCCTTGCCCACCCTGAGGTGGGATCACTGGTTCTTTTCTTGCTACCTTGTTTGAGTTCTGTATGGATTCTGGTTATTAAACCTTTTCTGGAAACAAAACCTGCAAATATCTTCTCCCTTTCTGAGGGCTGTCTGCTTGCTTTACTTACTGTGTTCTTGGCTGTACAGAAGCTTTTTAGCTTGATCAGGTCCCAGTAGTGTATTTTTGATATTATTTCAATTGCCCGGGGGGTCCTCCTCATAAAATATTCACCCAGGCCTATTTCTTCAAGAGTTTTCACTGCACTTTCTTCTAGTATTTTTATAGTTTCAGGTCTTAAGTTTAAATCTTTAATCCAGTGAGAGTCTGTCTTAGTTAATGGTGAGGTGTCTAGTTTCAGTTTTCTACAGGTCACCAGCCAGTTCACCCAGGACCATTTGTTAAATAGGGAATCTTTTCCCCACTGAATGTTTTTAATTGGCTTGTCAAAGATCAAATAACGGTAAGCAGCTGGGTTCATCTCTTGGTTCTCTATTTTGTTCCAAACATCTACCTCTCTGTTTTTGTGCCAGTATCATGCTGTTTTGATCACTATTGATTTATGTATAGTCTGAGTTCTGGTAACATCATTCCTCCTAATTTGTTTTTATTTCTGAGTAAGGTCTTGGCTATTAATGGTTTTTTCTGATTTCATATAAAATGAAGTATTATTTTCTTGAGATCTTTAAAGTATGACAGTGGAGCTTTAATAGGGATTGCATTAAAATTGTATATTGCTTTGGGTAGTAAGGACATGTTAACAATGTTGATTCTTCTCAGCCATGAGCATGGTATGTTTTTCCATTTGTTGACATGTTCAGCGATTACTTTTCTTAGAGTTTCATAGTTCTCTTTAAAGAGATCTTTCACATCCTTTGTTAAGTAAACTCCCAAATATTTCATCTCCTTTGGCACTATTGTAAATGGAATAGAGTTCTTGACTGTTTTTTGGCTTGACTGTTGTTGGTATATATAAAGGCTACAGATTTATGAATGTTGATTTTTTTTAACCTGAGACACTGCAGTATTCCTTGATCACGTCTAAGAGTTTTGTAGTAGAATACCTAGTATTTTCCAGATATACAATCATATCATCTGTGAAGAGGGAAAGTTTGATCTCTTCTGACCCTATATGGATACCCTTGATTGCCTTTTCTTCCCTAATTGCAATGGCTAAAACTTCCATTACAATGTTAAAGAGCAGTGGAGACAATGGGCAACCTTGCCAGGTTCCTGATCTGGGTGGAAATGATTTCAATTTAACTCCATTCAGTATGATATTGGCTGTTGGTTTGCAATAGATGGCCTCTATCAGTTTAAGAAATGTCCCTTCTATACCAATTTTCTTAAGTGGTCTGATCATGAAAAGATGCTAGATATTGTCAAAAGCTTTTTCTGTCTTAATTGAGAGAATCATATGGTCTTTGTTTTTTAATTTGTTTATGTGCTGAATTATATTTATAGATTTACGTATATTGAATCAGCCTTAAGATACTGGGATAAAGCCTACTTGCTCATGATGTATAATTTGTTTGATGTGTTGCTGGATTCTGTTTTTAGGATCTTGTTGAATATTTTTGCATCAATATTCATTAGTGATATTGGTCTATGATTTTCTTTTCTTGTTGGGTTTTTTCCTGGTTTGGAGATCAAGGTAATGTTTGCTTCATAGAATGTGTTGGGTAGTATTCCTTCTTTTTCTATATTTTGGAGAAAGTTGAGTAGTATAGTAGAATACTAGTTGAGTAATATAATAGAGTACTAGTTCCTCTTCAAAGGTTTGGTAGAATCCTGACATGAAGCCATCTGGTCCTGTGCTTTTCCTTTTAGGAAGATTTTGTACAGTTGATGCTATTTCAGAATTTGATATAGGACTGTTCAATATTTCTACTTCATTCTAGCTGAGTTTTGGGGGGTGGCGTATTTTCAAGTATTGGTCAACTTCCTTTTGATTGCATATTTCTGAGAATAAAGTTTCTTACAATATTCATTAAAGATGTTTTGAATTTCTGAGAAGTCTGTTGTTATTTTGTCTTTACCATTTCTGATTGATGAAGTTAGAGATTTTATTTTTTTTTTCCTGGTTAGGTTAGTTAAAGGTTTATCTATTTTATTGACCTTTTCAAAACACCAACGTTTCAGTTTATTGATCTGTATATAATTCTTTTGTTTTCAATTTCATTTAATTTTGCTCTCATTTTGGTTATTTCTTTTCTTCTGCTGGGTTGGGATTGGAATGTTCTTTCTTTTCCAGTTGATTGAGATGTCCCATTAACTTGTTAACTTCCTCTCTTTCTGTTTTCTTGAGGATGGTTTACAGTGCTATAAATTTCCCTCTTAGGACTGCCTTTGCAGTATCCCAGAGGTTCTGATAATTCGCGTCTTCATTGTCATTTTGTTCCAAAAATTTGGTAATTTCCTCCTTAATCTCATCTATTACCCATCTATCCTTCAGCATAAGGTTATTTAACTTCCATGTTTTTTGTATGAGTATGCAGATTCCTGTTGTTACTGAGTTCCAGTTTTGTTCCATGATGGTCTGAGAAGATGCAAGGAATAATTTCTATTTTTTAAAATTTGCTGAGGTTAGACTTGTGATGTACGATGTGATCAACTTTGGAGTATGTTCCATGGGCTGATGAGAAGAATGTGTACTCAGTTTTGTTAGGATGAAATGTTATGTAGATGTCTGTTAAATCCAGATGTTGAATGTTTAAGTTTAAATCTAAAATTTCTTTGCTTAGCTTCTTATTGGAGGATCTATCCAATATTGCTAAAGGAGTGTTAAAATCCCCAACTACTATGGAGCTGGAGGAAATCAAGTTGCTCATGTCTGTTAAGAGTTTTTCTTATAAATTGAGATGAATTCTGGTTGGGTGCATAGATATTAATAATTGAAATCTCATCATACTGAGTATGACCCTTAACAAATATGAAGTATCCATTCTTATCCTTCCTTACTTTTGTTGGTTTAAAGCCTATTTTGTCTGTGAATAAGATTGTAGCACCTGCTTTTTTCTGCTTTCCATTTGCCTGGAATATAGATGACCATCCCTTTACCCAGAATCTATATTTATCTTTTAAGGTAAGTTGAGATTCTTGTATGTAGCAGATATCTGGCTTAAGTTTTTGTATCCAGTTAGCCAACCTATGCTTCTGTAGAGGACAATTTAAGCCATTCACATTAATTAAGAATATTGATAAGCCTAGTAGAATTTTGAGTATCGAGTTTTTTGAAGGTCCAATGGGCATTTTTAATCCTTTTGCCACTGTGGATGTTGGTATTTGATCAAAAGTTTCTGAATGAGTTTACTTTTGTGGTGGAGGATTTCTCTGGTCATTATGGAGGATAGGTCTGAGAATATCCTGGAGAATTGGTTTAGTTAAAAATTTCTTCAACATGTGAATGTCATTAAAGTATTTAATTTCTCCATCATAAATGAAACTCAGGTTAGCTGTATATAGGATCATGGATTGAAAGTTATTTTGTTTTGTTTTAGGAAATTAAAAGTCAATGACCACCCTTTTCTAGCTTGAAAGTTTTCAGCTGAGAAATCTGCAGTTATTCTTATATTTTCCCCCTTGTAGGTTATGGTCTGGCTGCTTTCAAAATTTTCTCCTTCATATTAACTTTAGTGAAGTTAATTATGATGTGCCGGGGGTTATGTCTTATTCGGGTTGAGTCATGCTGGCGTTCTGAAGCTGTCTGCTATCTGAATTTCAGAATCTCTTGGCATGTCTGGAAAGTTCTCTTTCACAATCTCATGAAGAAGTGCCTCTGTGCCTTGAAAAGCCATTTCATCACCTTCATGGATTCCTATCAGGTAAATGTTGCTTTTCTTTGAATTATCGCAGAGTACTCTGAGAGAATGATTCATTTTTGCTCTCCATTTCTCTTCCTCTTTTTGAGATTTTGGGAGTGTTTGAAAGCTTTGTCTTTAATGTCAGAAATCCTTTTTTCTGCTTGATCCATTCTGTTACTGAGGGATTCTACAGTAATTCTCAGATCTTTGAGGGCTGCAAATTCTTGTCTCAATGTGTCAAAATCTTTGGTGATTTTGTCTTTTAATTCCTTGAATCTTTGAGACAACTTTTGAAATGCTCCTTGAATTTCTAGTTCCAACTTTTCCTCTTTTTTTTTTTTTAATTGATCTTATATGCAATGGAAATTCTGAGTTCATTTTCTGCAATCTCAGCCATATGTTTATGAATGGGATCTTCAGTTTTGTCCACCAAATTGTTCCTTGGGGAGGTTGATCTACTCTGGTTATTCATGTTACCAGAACTTTTCTGCTGATTCCACCCCATAATTATTTTATACAGTTTGGCTAGATGAGCAGATAAGGAGAAGTTGGTTTGGGGCTCCAGGAGTAGTGATTGGCCAGTTCTCTGCCCAAAAGCTAGGACTGGAGTCTGTACCTTTTCCCCTAGAGCTTTGCCAAGGACCTGTACAGTGCTATGGTCTGAGAAACTTGGGACCTTGTTGGTCTGGTGGGACTAAGTGGCTCTTTCTTATTTTCAGCTGGTCTCTGTCTTACCCTAGTGAATCAGTTACTGCTGTGGAGAAATACCAGCAATTGGGTCACCCCGCCCCCCATAAGCAACAATTGGAAATGGAAAATCAAACCTTTCCACAACCACATACCCAGAGTACCACTTTGCATAGTCCTGAAGTGATTGGCCCAGTTCAAGAGGTCCGAATAAATAGTCCCAGTCAGCACCAGTCTCAGGTGGGAGAGTTCAAAAGGTCTCTGGCACCTAGATAGGAAGAGTCTGCTGGCAGCTCGAGTATGGCTCACTCTGGTGCTCCGTCAATTTAGAAGGACCCACCCAGCAAATAAGTTAGTCTGGGAATTAGTCTGATGTCTCCTTCCCCACCTTGCACCTCTGTCACACTCTGTCACTGGTAACCCAACAGGGCTGTGACCCAGTTCTTTCCAGTGAGCAGATGCTCCAGGCATTTGTGCCTGAGTCACAGGGAGATTTATGTTTCCTCAGTCAGGCTGCCATGCTCTGCCACCATCCAGCAGGGGAGGTGATGCCTGACAACATTTGGTGCTTAAAGGGGGCTGGAGTATTTCACTTAGTTCCAGCTCTGCCCATGATTTAACAAAACAGAACAACTTTGCAGAATTTGTTTCTGTCCCAGCTATAATCCTGTGTGGACCACAGACTGTTTGAGCAACTCAACCCTGTCTGTGCCGCTGCTCTGTCTTGACTGCAGTTTGTGTTGGGGCGAATGGTCAGAGTTCGGGACTCAGCTGTCAGTTCCAGCCTGTCTGCTAGCTTTTGTCTCAGCTTTGATCCTCTGAGGGTTGGGTGCATCTGAGGCTCAGTGAAGCAGTCCTCTGGGTCAACCTCGCCCTGGAAGTCTGCTGTCCCTGTGCATGCGTATTCTAGTCCCCATGCTTCGCCCAGGCTGGTACCACCTCAGGCATACCCTTTACTCATGGGACCTGCGTTTCTGTCCCAGATCTGTTCCTCCAGTGGCTGCTACTGGAGAAGATGCCTGGCTTCCTCTGGTTGCCCAGAGAGACTGGAATGTCCTTTCAAATTATCCTCAGGGGTGTGAGCCCCATTGTTACCAGTGCTTTGGCTGCCCCTCTGTGCCTCAGGGCACCGCCACTCCTGTATGGTTCCCTCTCAGCTGACTATCCTCTCCTTTCTCCCCTTTTGTTTGTATCTTTGGGGTCCCAGCTTGCCTCAGCAGGGTTGATATGCATTCTTCAACCTTCTCTCTTGGCTCAGATCCAAACCATTGGCTTGCTTGCTGAACATCTGTTCTTTAACTCTCCTTCTGGATGGGAACCTCTGTGGAAAGCTGGCTCCAGTCGACCATCTTGCCTCCGCCCCCTCCCTTTGTGTTAGACTTTAATGTCAAGAAGGTAATGCATCCTGAGGATAATGGAAGCTTTCAGTAACCCCTCACTATGCCCTCTGAGTCTCTTCTTTAAGAATAATTGCTGTCAGTGAGTTCTGTGAGTTAGGGAATTATTGAACCTGAGGGTGGTTTTGAGAAATCCCTGAAGTTGAACTTGGTATCAGAAGTTAGGTGTTCTTGCTTGCACTTTTCTCTTTACCTTTGTAGTTGGACTCACAGTTTGGCTAGTTCCAGGTAGGCTTTATACAACACCCTACTAAATCCATGTCACTGTGACCATCTTTCCTTTCACAATTCTTGGTTATAGAATTCAGAGTTTCATGCCATATATAACTCTCCTATATCTTCCTGTATGAATTTAGCTATCATCAGTGGCCATGAACAAATTACAGAATAATTAAATTTGTCACATTTCTCTTTACTTTCCTGTGTACCTCTTCTGTCACCTTGTTACTCTAACTCAAAGCATTCCTACTGATGAGTTATTAAGACCTTTCCCTAACCTCTGTACACATACCTCCAAATTCACTCCCATTTACTCTTCTTGATGGAGGGCCTTTGGTACTTACTTTTTCACTAACCTAAATAAAACTAATTTAAATAATCAGTAGCTCATAAGAGGATGATAATAGATAATTTACTAAATACAGTTTCCATTAACATATAAATAGCTAGCCTCAAGCTTTTCAGGGAGTACTTTTCATTTAAGAAAGATACTTCTGTCCATTGACCCTCTCCAAAAAAAGCCAGAGTAAGACTCTTGGTCTCATTCTTCCTTTACATATGTCAATGACAAAATAAATTACTCTTAATGAGTGTATGATGGTGAGATGTACTTTTCTGCAGGTTTGGAGTCAGCATTGACAGAGGAGCCAAAGGGAAATGTCGTCCTTCATTGTAAATATAGATAACATTGCTCAATTATTCCATCTTATCTGTAATAACTTATGTGTGTCTATTTAAGTAATGTCTACAAATGCACAGAGAACTTGTGGAAGTTACTTAACCTTTCTGTACCTCAGTTCATTTAACTTTAATTTGTAGATAACAGCACTTACCTTACAGGGTCATGCAGGAGGATTGAAGAACTTAGTGTATAAAGAGCTCAAAACATAGGGATCACTTTATAAATGTTAATTATCACCTGTCTCTTATGAATGTTTTGAAAAGCTTTCTGTCTTCTGCTTACACTTTTCAATCCTACTTCCTGGTATTTAAAACTTTAATAAAGTAAGACAATTATATCCAAAAGGATAATAGACTCAGATTCAGGAAGTACTAATTAATTCCTAGAAACACTTTTCAGGGAGAGCAGAAAATATATTTGATGACACTGCATGGTTTGTAGCAGATGAACACCTAAATAAAATTGGGGGCTTTCAGACACTACAAGTGGATATTTTTAAAAGTAGAAGTCAGGACTTTTAATTTTATAGTAAATTATTTTATCTTATGTTTGGGTAGTGTTTTCAAAGTGATTTTTCATGCATCATTTCAATGAGCTTTCCCTCCCATAGAAGTGGGCATGGCAGGCACATGAAGGTGTATTTTAGACTAGGATTCTGATTCACATTGAACATTGAAATATTATCTCTATTTCAGACAGAATTTAAATTCTCAAAGATTGAACTGTCCTGACCTATACAATTTGTTGATGTCTATCTTTAATTTTTAGTTTTGGTGACTTTAGTTCAAGCAATAGTGATAACTTTGGTTTAATGGATGATACCTCTAGAATAGGAAAGAACATGTTTGATTTTCTGAGCTCTTCAGCTATCTAATATTTTTGAGCATTACTCTCAGAAATAATTTAGTAAAATGACTCTTGAGATGCTTTAAAAAACAGACTGCTGTTTAAAAAGCTAAGGAGAATAAAATACTTCTGAAAGTTTTCTTACCCTTGTTAAACTTACAAAATAGTACTCTATATATTTAGTAAAAGATTTAGGTTGAATGAGGAGTGTTCAACTCTGGATAAAAGAAGTAGGATTTTTAATAAAACTACCTGTCAGTTCTGAGACACAAGCAATCTCATGATTACAGACCTTGGCAATTCAAATTGTTACTGAAGTTTTATGAATAAAAAGGACATATAACTTTAATTAGGATAAAAGCATCTTATTCCTTTCTTCAACAACAAAAATACTCGGATATGTCTACATTTAAAGCAAGTTTAGTAAGACATTTATGTTCTAGCACATTGTACCCCACATATGCATCATGAATCATAAATGTATTCATGATCTATGTGTGACTTAATTAAAAAAAATAAAGCGACTCTTGTCTCTACAAAAAAAAAAAAGCGAGTTTATTACAGTGGAGTTTTCACTTGGACAGTTGGAATTGTTCAAGCATAGCATTTCTTATACAATTGTTCAGCTTTATTTTTTGTATTTATTATAATGGAGCCAAAGAGACCCAATGGACAGGATTATGACCAGTTATTTTTTTCTCATTTAAGACAGATGCTTCAGTGCATTGATCCTCTCCTAAAACAAACAAACAAACAAACAAATAAACAAAACCCAAAGCAGGATTATTTTTTAATTCCCTGAATCTGAATTTTTTTCTTTTTTTCTTTTTTTTTTAAATTTCAGGTTAGTGTGAGGGTATAAACAACCAGGTCATATTAGAATTTGTTAGGTAGAGATGCTCTTGTAGTTGGGTCCCATGCCCAAAATGTGTGCTATACACTCCTACATTGTGCCCATTCAGTGGGAGCACCATGACCCCCCTTCTTCTTTTTCCACCTTCCCTCATATCTCCTCTCCTTACCTTGAACTGAAACGAGTTTTTCTCCTATGTGAACAGAAATTAGATCATCTACATCTAATTCATGTTAGTATTGAGTACATTGGATATTTGTTTTTCCATTCCTGTGATATTTTACTGAGAAGATTGTGTTTCAACTGCATCCAGGTTAATACAAAAGGTGAAAAGTCTCCATCTTTTTAAAAGGCTGGATAGTATTCCATGGTATGCACATACCATAGTTTGGTAATCTGTTCCTGGGTTGGTGGGCATTTAGGTAGTTTCCACATCTTGGCAATTTAAATTGAGCTGTGATAAACAGTCAAATGTAAGTGTCTTTATGATAAAATGTTTTTTTTTTTTCTTCTGAGTAGACGCCCGAGCAGGATTCTTGCTCTCACTCTTCCTTTACTTAGGTCACTGACAAGCAAGTTACTCTTAATGAGTATATGATAGCGAGTTCTATATTTGTGCAGATTTGGAGTCTGGGTTGACAGAGGAACCAAAGGGAAATGTAGCTGTTTTCCTTAATTGTAAATACAGCTAATGTGGCTCAATTATCCCATCTTATCTGTAATAACTTACCTATGTCTATTTAACGATGACCCCTCTGCTGTACTTTCTGTACAGCCTTCTCCATTTCAGTGTTCTGACTCTCCTCTGAAAGAAATGACTGTGCTTGTTTCTTCTATTCAAGTTCCTTCTCTCAGGAAGTGTCTCAAATATTTATTCACACTAAGTTCTTAGTGGCTTAAGGTTGTTTTTCTCAGTGAATAAATCTATATTTTAAGAAAAAGCTTAGGATCGGTGCCTGTAGCTCAGCAGCTAGGGCACCAGCCACATATACTGGAGCTGGCAGGTTTGAACCCAGCCTGGCCCTGCCAAACATTAATGACAACTACAACCAAAAAATAGCTGGGCATTGTGGCAGATGCCTGTAGTCCCAGCTACTTGGGAGGCTGAGGAAAGAGAATCACTTAAGCTCAAGAATTTGAGGTTGCTGTGAGCTGTGATGCTACCACATTCTATGCAGGGTGACAGCTTGAGACTCTGTCTCAAAAAAAAAAAAAAAAAAGCTTAAACCAGCCAGGTGTGTCATGCCTGTAGTCCTCGAACTCCAGAGGCTGAAGCAGGTGGACTGCTTGAGTTCAGAGTTTGAGACTGGTCTGAGTAAGAGCAAGACCCCATCTCTACTAAAAATACAAAAATTAACCAGGAATTGTGGTGGATGCCTGTAGTCCTAGCTACTGGAGAGGCTGAGGCAGGAGAATTGCTTTAGCCCAAGAATTTGAGGTTGTTGTGAGCTGGGCTGATGCCACAGCACTCTAGACTGGGCAACAAAGTGTGACTCTGTCTCGAAAAAAAAAAAAAATTCCCTGCACATGGTGGAATTTTGGATGTCAGAATGGGAAGATTTTTTTTAGTATTTGTGTATCAGAAGCCTTTCTGTACCCATTCTGTTGAACATCAAAGGGCTGTGTGTGCCTATAAACAATCCAATCCTGTTGGTAAGAAAACAATTACCATGAATCTCAGAAATTGTGGAGCATGAAATACTGTAGGTTGATGCTATGCATAAATGAACAAGTAATTCTTTTTTCTTTTCTTTTTCTTGAGACAGAGTCTTACTTTGTTATCCTTGGTAGGGTGCTGTGGCATCACAGCTCAAGCAACCTCCAACTCCTGGGCTTAGGTGATTCTTCTGCCTCAGCCTCCCAAGTATCTGGGAACAGGTACTTGCTACAATGCCCAGCTATTTTTTTGTTGCAGTTTGGCTGGGGCCACTTTTGAACCCAACAGCCTTGGTATATGGTATACGGTGACCTATTCATTGAGCTACAGGCACTGCCAGAAGAAATTATTCTTTTTTTTTTTAATAATTTTATTGAATCATAATTCTGTACATTGGTGCAATCATAGGGCATGATTCATATACATTCAGAAATGTTTTCATCGTACTGTTACAGATAGCCTTCATGGCATTTTCTTGATCGCTATATAAAGACATTGATACTCTACATTTAATAAGTTTCCCCAGTACCCTGCTAAGATGCACCGTAGGTGTGATCCCAACAATTGCCCTCCCTCCACCCATACTCCCCCCTCCCCTTCCTTTCCCCTTTCCCTGTATTCCTATGCTATAATTGGGTTTTAGCCTTCATATGAAAGCTATAAATTAGCTTCATATTAGGGCTGAGTACATTGGATACTTTTGCAAATGAAGCAGTATCAAAAATACACTACTGGGACTTGATCAAACTAAGAAATTATTCTTGAAGCCCTACTGTATACCACCCTTTCTTGCCTATCTTACTTAGCCTTAGGGGGACTACATTTTTAAAACATAAATCAGGGCATTCTTAAATGTCATTTTCAGATATGTGTATGTTTACATAAGAAGTCTCCCAAAAGTATGGTTAATCCTGATGAAATGCTCTTGATAAAAAGGAAAATAAAAATCATGCAAAACACTGGATTTATATTTGCTGTTGACAGAGTAGGCTTGGAGCCAGATGCTGGGAAAGTAACTTTTTTTTTTAGACAGAATCTCAATGTGTCACTTTCAGTAGAGTGCCGTGGTGTCACAGTTCACTGCAACCTTCAACTCTTGGGCTTAAGCAATTCCCTTGCCTCAGTCTCCCAAGTAGCTGGGACTAACACAAGCACCTGCCACAATGCTTGGCTATTTTGTGGTTGTAGTTGTCATTGTTGATTTTAGCTGTCCCAGGCTGGGTTCAAACCCGCCAGCCTCAGTGTATGTGGCTGGTGCCATACCACTGTGGAACTGGATAGTGACTTTTTTTTTTAAACTATAGTTTAAAAAGTGTTACCTATAGTGTTAGGTATGGTTAACACATAAAATCTGTACAAGGCAAATGCATACAACTCCATGAATTTGAGGATAAGTATATACCTATGAAACCATTACCACCATCACCTTCCCAAGTTTCCTTCCACCTCCTTTATTAAAATTGTTTTTTTGGTATGTTTGTGGTAAGAACACTTAACATAAGATCTACCCTTTTAACAGTATACAATATTGTTAGCGATTAGCACTCTGCTGTGTAGAGACCTCTAGAACTCACTCATCCTACATAAGTAAAACTTTGTATTCTTTGACCTTCATGTACCCATTACACCCTCTCCCCAGTGCCTGGCAACCACCATTCTACTCTCTGCTTATAAGAATCCAATTACTTTTTAAAAATCCACATATAAGTGAGATCATGCAGTATTTGTCCTGTGACTGGCTTATTTCCTTTAGGATCATGTCCTCCATATTCACGCATGATATTACAAACAGCAGGATTTCCTTCTGAAAGCCTTTGTGCACAGGACACCACCTTTTCTTTAGCCATTCATCCATCATTAGACATTGGAGTTGCTACTGTTCATTGTTATTGTGAATAATGCTGCAATGAACATGGAGTGTGGTATTTCTTGAGATAGTTGTTTTTGTCTTTA
Organism: Arctocebus calabarensis; assembly: GCA_963573935.1. Classification (NCBI taxonomy): domain Eukaryota; kingdom Metazoa; phylum Chordata; class Mammalia; order Primates; family Lorisidae; genus Arctocebus; species Arctocebus calabarensis. Next base: position 29,093 of record CAUYON010005113.1, on the reverse strand, counting down.
TTTTTATTTTGTTCTTGTTTTCCATTCTTTTGATATATATCCAGAAGTGGGATTTCTGGATCATATGGTAGCTCTATTTTGAGGAACCTTCATGTTGTTTTCTATAAAGGTTGTACTAATTTGGCTTCCCACCAGGAGGATACCAAGGTTCTTTTTTTCTCCACACCCTGTGCCAGAAAGTGATTGTTCTGAGCTGAAGTTTTCTTTTATGTCAAATGGAGACAATACTGGAGACCCCCTCATGTGACTGCTATGAAGATCAAACTGTCTGCAAAAGGCATGTCAATCAGTTAGCACAAAGGAAGAGCTCAATAAATTGTAGCTATTCTAATAATATATTCATTATAGCACTTAAGATTTAATGAAAAAACTTGCTTAGAGTGGGGATCTTTTGTGTCAGAGGAAATGAATATTCTCTCAAATCAAAGTGTGATGGTAGAAATAAAAATTAGCAGAGATAAGAGCTATTCTATTTGCAGCCCTGAAAAGTGCAAAGAGGTAGACAAGTCTATTCCATCTTACCAGCTTGCAACAGGTGGTGGTACCCAAAGCTCCGAGATAATTAAGGTAGATCATACAAGGAGAGAAGGAACAAGACAAGGAGAGGAAAATGCAGAATGGAACTGACTGGAAGATGTCAGTGATGCAGGAATATGACCAAGTAGAGTTAAAGGTTTTTGTCAAGGCTGCCCTGGATAGTATCTGTTGTTTACTATCTGATACTGCTGCTACTGCTACTTTCTGTCAGTGGGATCCTCACCTTATAGTATTATAATACTAAAGATGATGCCCATGTCAGGAAAACATAATTACTACCATAGCCAAGCCCAGTTTAATTAGCCCCACCTTGTAGCAAAAGTATGGATTCCATAATGCAAAACCAAGAATGAGTTCTTGAGGGAAATAATTTGCTTTATCAACAAAAGAACTAGATTAAGACTTTTGTTTTAAAGCCCTAGGTACTGCTAACTTCTTCCCCAATTTGCTGACTCCATGCAAGACAGTGCAGGTGTGTTACATTTGTGTCTGTGTCTTCCTGTTCTATCATTGGTATTGTCCTTATTAAAGGAAGAGTGAGAAAAGGAGAGTTTGTTTTTCTGGTTCTCTGAGGAGGTTAATGGGCTCCAGGCTAATCTCAGAGGACTGTTCCTTAGTATTTTCTCTCCCCTACTTACTTTTAGCATGGAAGAATTGGCCTATTTAGAGAAAGGAAGCCAGCAGTCATTATTCTGTCGCACAAACACACATGCACAGACACACATACACCTTCTCACCTGGTATGGAGAGAAACATGATCCCTCAGCTGGCTCAAATTTCAGGTATATTTGAAGAAAGTGAGTATACAGGACATCTTTTCACAGAGCAGTTGGTCTATAGCATTAGTTTAGTGCAGAGTTAAGTCTTTTTTTTTTTAATTAAATCACAGCTGTGTACATTAATACATTTATGGGGTACAATGTGCAGGTTTTATATACAATTTGAAATACTTACATCACACTGGTTAACATAGCCTTCACTGCACTTTCTTAATTATTGTGTTAAGACATTAAGGGCAGTGCCTGTAGCTCAAAGAAGTAGGGCGCCGGCCCCATATGCCGGAGGTAGCAGGTTCAAACCCAGCCCTGGCCAAAAACTGCCAAAAAATAAAAAATAAAAAAAAAGAAAAAGAAAAAGAAAAGACATAAGACATTCATATTCTACACTTAGTGGATTTGACTTGTACCCTTGTAAAATGCACCACAGGTGTGGTCCAACCCATTACCTTTCCTCCAACCATCTTCCCCTCTCCCCTCCCCTTCCTCTTTCCCCTACATCTTGGGCTGTACATGGGTTATAGCTTTCATATGGAAGTGTGGATGCTTACATATTGATTTCATAGTAGAGCTGAGTACATTGGGGACTTTTTCTTCCATTCTTGTGTAACTTTGCTAAGAAGAATATGTTCCAGCTCCATCCATGTAAACATAAAAGAGGTAAAGTATTCATCTTTTTAAAAGGCTGCATAATATTCCATGGTGTAAGATACTGTCTTTTCCAGTAAGACTTAGAAACTACCCTCTGCAGTTCCTAAGTCTTACTGGAAAAGAGAGCATCTCAGTCTTGGGAGATAATTTGACAACAACTCATCCCTGAATGATCTATCCTGATTACCTTGGAGCTTTGAGCGCCACCACCTGTTGCAAGCTGGTAAGATGGAATAGACTTGTCTGTCTCTTTGTCCTTTTCAGGGCTGCAAATCTCCCATCCTGCATTTTCAGCCTCCACCATTCTGTCAGGTGCTAACACCCCAACCTTCTTTCTTCCCTATCTCTGTGGTCTATTATGACATTGAGACATGTTTTATTTTCATAATCCTGCTTTTTACTTTTGAGTTCTCAGGAATGTAACAATATTGTTGAAATACAGCTACAGCCATGAAGTGAAGGCACAAGGGGATGAGGTACCAATCATCCCAGCCTTAACTCACAATTTTCTTACTCGTTAACAAAAGGCTTCCAGAGGACACTTTATGTTAGGTTTCTCTTCTTATTTTAGGGAGTAAATTTGAGACAGTTCAGTAGAGGATGAGAATTATATAATTCTCTGTTAGCTAAGGAAAAGCGACCTTTTGATATTTAATGGGTAAATCCATACTGTGAAGTAACTTCTTTACTTGCCTTTTCCGTAGTTTTAATTTCTTTAACCATATACCAGATTTCTTTTTCTAATGTCCCTCTATTGTGCCATCTGGGAACCATAGAGTGGGATGACCTGAACTAAGAAAAAGGGGTTAATTGGAATGAGGTTTGCCCCAACTCAATGTACCAGCCTTTGTAAAGGGTGATCCGAAGCAGGGGAGGACCAAGGAAGGTTTGCTCGCTTTGCCCTATGCCAGGTCTCTTGTTGGAAAAAGCTCATGATCTCTGTTGACACTAATTAAACTCAGAGCAAGAGAAGCAAGTTTGCATATTATTCTTCCAACATTGTAAGGGGGATGTTTAATTTGAAAGAAGGAATAGCAGAGATGTTGCTGGCATCAGGGACCTGGGTGGCCGCTCTGCTGTTTACGAGATGTGGTGTTTTATAGCCTTCCTGAACATTGCCTTTTCATCTGCTGCCTTCTCCCTCTGTATTTGGCTGAGGAAACAGCAAGTCATGCTTCTAAAGCAGAGTTTAATTGCTGGAAAATGTGATTCTACTTTTCTTGTGATTATACCTTTAGAAGAAGAGAAAATTAGATCTGGGATGAGTCAAATTTCAATTCTCTTGATATGGTCATTTTGGTGTTTTTTATATGCCAGAATAACTCTTGTTTACAAGGAACATATATTTAAGAAATATCTAAATATAGACAATAAAATATGAAAGAATCTATTTACCATCCTGATTCCTTTCTCACTTAATTGTCTTCTGTAACAACCCTTGCACCAACTACCTCTGGATTCAGACTTCTGAACAGTCTTACACATCATATTGCTGTGTATGGCTTTTCTCTTGGTTGGGACCTCTAAAGATTTGATCCTATGTGCTTCCAAAATTTAGGGAATCTTAGAATTTGTGGCCATTAGCTTGGAGTGCAGAATTTCTTATCTAGTGATAGAACCCAAACAACACAGCAATGCTACAGATTTCTTTCCCAGTAACTTTTTATGTTTTTTCATGAGATTCTGAGTAGGCAGGATGGTGGTTATTTATGTTTATACTACATTTGATCTAATGTTTTCATCTAAATTTAGAGAAATTATGTAGTTTACTTATGACTTGACTATAACTATATGACTTATAGAATAGCATCTATTTAAGGTATTCAGTAAAAGTTTGCTGATGAATGGTCATGAATTAAACTAAAATGAGTATTAGGTCTTTTGACTCTTTCCATGACAATATAGTGAAAACACAGTTTTCTATAAATTGTGACCTTTCTAGGTTGGATGCTATGTTACTTGGGAGGTAGATATTTAAAACATAAGAACATGAATCAAATAGCTATGTGAATTAGCATGGATTTGTAATAAAATAGCTTAAAAATTAGCCTAGGCCCAGGAGATATTAGCCTCCACAAAAATACGTTTGCTAATAGAAATCAAGGATGCAGTTGGAAGCTTATGTATGACCCTTTGCTGTTTATTTTTTCTGACACTTTGAAAATGAAGATAATGCTAATCACTTCTGTCTTCTTTTAACTAAGTTATTTGAACCTAATATGCTGACTTAGTACAAATAAAGCTAATGAGCTGAAGACAAGATATTTGATATTACTCACAGAGGATCTATATATCAAATAAACTGCTGAGGGAAATGCATAAACTCAAAATTATTTGGGGTTATCTGTGGACTCAAGCTATATGTATATTCCTGTAACCCATGGTTGATAAATCAATTTGTTCAACAAATATTTATTGAGCACTTATTATATGCTTGGACTCAGGTATGTGGAATTCTAGGAACATAGTGGTGAGTGCAATAGACATGGTCTTCATAAGGCTTTCTGTTTTCTTTTGAAGATGGTCATTCAATGAATAATTACACAAACATTTTATTTCAAGTTTGTTAAGTAATATAAAAGATGAAAAGAGAATGTTTTGAGAATTTACTGTCTGCATGCAATAGAAGATAATTCAGAGTGGCTAGAGAGATAGGAGAAGGGCCACCTCAGTATTTTCTCAGGCAGCATACCATATGCCCCTCACTAGCAATGTGTAGAGAAATCTGCAGACCTTCTTGGGATGAGGAAAATGTTACTTCCTATGTCGCTTTGATGCTGGATGCATCCTTCCCTGCAGAATTTTCCTTTCTGAGGAGAAGGATCAATTTTCAAAGAACAGTGGGTGACACTTACACTACTTGCATTCATCCACATGCCAAGCAGAGTAAACATGGCTGTCTATGCTGGCCATGCCTGAGTTACATCTTCCAGGTTATCATCAAGCAGTGTTTTCTTCATCCCAAGTGTTGTTTTTCTTAGGTAGAATTTTTCCCAGTGTAACTTGGTTATCTATACCAGGTTTAATTTATTCTGTTTTGGCACTATCACAGACTGAATTATTTATGTGGGAATAATTTAAAAATCTGTGTTTTGCACCTTCTGGATAAAATTAGAATTACAGTATATAAACTATACAGGGAAAGGAAATCTCTTCCAAAGCAGATCCTCCTGTGAAGGTAAATGTGCAAAGTAGGTGCTATTTTTTGATCTCTTAACTTAAAAAAAATAAACTTAATTGTTGTATCATTTTAGATTTCAGGAAAATTGCAAAGGTAGTACAGAGGGTTCCTATGTACCTTACAATAGTTTTCCCTGTTTTAACCTCTGACATTAAGATGGGGCATTTGTCCTAACTGATGAACAAATGTTGATAGGTGTTATTAGCCAGAGTCCATATTTCATTTGTATTTCTTTAGTTTTAACCTAATATCTTTTTTCTGCATGAGCAATCCATCCAGAATAGTACATTTAGAGATCGGGTCTCCTTTGGTTTCTCTTGGCTGTGCCTGTTTCTCAGTCTTGTTTTCAATAACCTTCACAATGCTGGGCATTAGTGCGGTATTCTGTGGGGTGTTCCTCAGGTGGAACTTGATTTCTTTCCTCATGACTAGACTTCAGTCATGCGTTTTGAGGAGGAAAGCCACAGAGGTAACATGCCATTCTCATCACATCACGTATGTCTTGTCACTGTTGATATTCATCCCAATCACATGGTTGAGGTGATGCTTGTAAGGTTTCTCCATTGTCAGATGACTTTTCCCTCCCCCATCCTTTCAAGCTTTATTATTTGGGAGGAAGTTATTACACCATGTGGTCTACACTTAAGGAGTAGGAGTTACGCCCTTTCTCTTTTAGGGTAAAGGATCTGGATAAATTATCTGGAATTCTTCTGCACAAGAGTTGTCTCTTTTTCCATGTTTATTTCTTCAACTAATCATTTATTTGTGTCACTATGGACTCACGGATATTAATGCTATACTTTGGACTATAATTTTTTTCTCAAATTGTCAGAGCTCTGGACAGTAGGAGCTCTTTCAGTTGGTTTCTGTGTCCCTTTGATGTACCCTCATCATTGTGGCATTTTTGCAACACTTCTTTTTTCTTTCTGGTGCAAGATGTTTCCGGCTCATCTTGTACATTTCTTGCCCTGGTTTTAGGTGCTATTTTTTGTTTATTATTTAAGAAATATTATATTTATTGTAATCACTTACAACTCAACATGTTATAAACCATAAAGCAAACCAAAACCTCAAATCTGAAATGTCCCAATTGGGAGAATTATTCTACCTTGTCATGTTTTCAAACTTCCCCTTGGGCCATCCTTGGTAGAAGAACCAAGTTTGTGAATTTTGCTGACAGGAATAACCCAGATCTGCAAACCTGTCCCCTAAAGAGCCAGGTAGCAAATATTTCCAACTTTGCAGTCCAGAAGGTCTTGCTTTTGTTGTGTGAAACAGCTGTAGACAATATGTGAATGAATAGAGTGGCTGTCTTCCACAATTTATACATGTAAAAGTATTACATATACTTGTTTATACTTGTAAAAGTATCTCATCTCCAAAAATAGGCAGTGGCCTGGATTTGATCTGTGGGGTGCTGTTTTCCTGTCCCATGCTGACAACTACCTGTGTGAGCATGAATTTAAATCCTGCCATATACTGACTCTGTGGTCTTAGGTAGGTAATTTAACCTCCAATAGGCATCGACATTCCTCAGTTTAATGAGGGGTATAATAATAGTGTTGATGCTGGTCCCCTATAGTGTTAAAAGTTTAAGTGATATAAGGAAAGCTCTTAGCTCAATGTCTCACACCTGCCTGTTAGCTATTATCACAGTGGTTATATAAATTACTGTTAAACCAGGACTTTCAGGAAGGAAGGGAAGGGATATTAATAATTATCCTGGGAGAAAGATTTATATAGGGATCATCCAAGTTCTGATTTAGAATGGGTGGCCACTCTGGCTACTACATGTATTACCAGGATTTCTCTCTCACATACTAATGCTTCTCATTTCCTGGAAATGTTCTGTCCTGATCCCTAAAGCGCGACCCATGCCAGGTCTGCTTGGTGCCCTGAAATTACCCTTTCTTCTTTTTCTTTCATCTTAGGCTTCATTAAGTGAGCCTGGGACCATATAACTCTCTCTCTCTCTCTATATATATTTTTTGTTTTGATACAGAGTTTCACTATGTCACCCTCGATAGAGTGCTGTGGCAGCACAGCTCACAACAAACTCAAACTCTTGGGCTTACGCAATTCCCTTGCCTCAGCCTCCTAAGTAGCTGGGACTACAGGCACCCGCCACAATGTCTAGCTATTTTTTTTGTTATTGTTGTCATTGTTATTTTAGCAGACCCTGGCGGGGTTCAAACCCACCATCCCCAGTGCATGTGACCGGTGCTTTAACCACTTAGCTAAGAAATCAGCCCATCTACTCAATCAGACTCAACTGAGGATCTTTGTTTTAAAATGTAGTGAATTTATCCTCTAAGAATTGGCATTTTGCCATTAAGTATGATGTTTTACACATGTTAAGACTTTATAATAGCATTTTTTTGCTCCTTCTGCTTGTGCTGAATTTTCTGAAATTCCTGTCAGGATTCATGATTTGCCCTTTGCTTTGACCTCTGGTTACTGTGAGTGAGCCTTTTATTGTTTTCTTACATGCCTGACCACCTTGTTCTGCCTTAGCTTCTCTGCCTAATTACCCTCACTGGGAAGATTCTGTATTTCTAGAAGATGTAAGTCTTTTGGCTGCAGTTGTCCTGTTCCCTTGGTGCAAAGGGAAACAGAAGGCTGGCTTAGAGAGGAAGGGGAGTGCAGTGTTTGTCAGTGTGATCTTGACCTTGAGAGTGAACAAGCTGGGCACTCATGAAGATGCAGATTTTTGGACAGCCCCAGACACACTGGCTTAGACTCCCTGGCAACAATGCTCAGAAACCAGCATTCAAACACACCCAATGATTCTAATGCCCTCCAAAGTTTGAGAACTACAGTAGTAGAGAAAGTCTGAAATGGGAGTGCAAATTACAAACAGCTATCTGGCATGTTATTTCATAGAGAGCTCTCCAGGAGATCAAAGATCTCTCTTCTGTGCCAGAAGCTACTTTTAAAGCTCTGATCTAAGTGAGTTTTCAAGACGTTTTCTCTCTGATTACCTTTATCTTTTCCTTTTCTCAACTATTTGTTGGCAAAGGAGGGTGTAAAAGGGTCATCTCATTGGACAAAGAGAACATATTCAGAGATGGGCTTTTATGGGGCATGAAAGGGTGGGAGATAAGATGGCGGGGCCTCATTTGAAAATGTTCTCTAAAGTTGGGGTAACTGTGAAGGGTGATAAGAAATTGGGGCAAGAGAAGTCAGAGTGTGAGGACAGTTGTGAGAAGACAAGGGCAGGTAGAGTTCACAGGGGCATGTAGATGTAGTTTACGCTTCCAGAGCAAGTGTGCAAGAGAATGAAGGACAAGCACAGATTACCTTGAGAGATGTTTCTCTGGGGGCCTCAGGGAAGGAAAGCAGGGATCTATGGGGGGGGGATGTTTATTTAAGTTGTACATTTGGTTTAGTAATCAGTATTTACCTATATTTTTTTCCCCATGTGTTTATTAAAAAGGCAGTTATGTGTACATAGGAATTTTGAATGCCTTTAGTGGTTTGGAGAGCAGAGATTTTAGAGATTCTTGCTTTCAATTTGAATAGCATCTGTGGTCATGTTTAACAGTATTTCTTTATCACATCTCTCATGAACCCCTGATTTACCTACATACCATGCTAGGTACTATGGGGGGGGGGACACAAAAGCATAACTTCTCATTTTCAAGGCACTTTTGTTCTTGAAGGGCAATCCAGAAGGGCACCCAGGAAAAATGAAGTACCAATAAAGCACCTGCAATTGTTAACTGTTGTCCTTTTCATGAAGAATGCAGAAGGGATGGCTTCTCAAGTGAGGTGTCTTGGGATAGGCCTCAAAGGGTGACTGTAAAGAAGTAAAGGAGAAAGAACTGAGCATTTTATTTTTTAATTTTGGCATTTAGTTTTAATTTTGATAGCTTCAAGATGGCTAATAGTTGGGCAAACTGCCAGCCAGTAACAACTGGAATTAAAGGATGAGTGATTGGTCTGAGGAAGGACAAGTTGCTTCTTCTGTTGGTCCTGTGGGTTTTTTCTAGGGAGCAGGGGCGGTGACAGTCATACCATGACTTCAGCTTGGGGTCAGATTGGGGAGTAGGGAACATGCAGCCTTCCAGCCCCTTAAGTACAATCTTTTGATTGAATCCAAATGTTCCTGAACAAATCCTTTCACTAAAATGGGTACACAGGGAAAGATGAAGCTCTTTTCCCTTCCTTTGGTGCTTAAAAAAGGACAATCTTGAAATCAGAAGGGCTGCAGGTTCCCCACCCCTGGCACGGCCTTAAAAGCTAGATTAGATATTTTGTTGAAGGTCCCAGCTACAAGAGTTTGAAGAGATGGGTGATATACTAAGGACTGCATTTTAGAAATACTTATTGGCTATATTTTTCTGGGAAGATTGGGGTTGATGAGTTGAGAGGGTCTTTTGAGGATGTGAGCCACAGGGGGTCACACAGCGGGGATGCAGAGAAGGGTTGAGTGAAAAGAGGTTGCTGATACCCTGAGTTCCTGGCACTTTGCATGGCCTACCATTTTTTTCTTTTTAAATTCCCTCAACAACTCTATGAGGAAATATACTACATATATATTTTTGAGTCTCACTCTGTCACCCTGAGTAGGGAGCCATAGTGTCATCATAGTTCATAGCAACCTCAAACTTTTAGGCTCAAGTGACCTAGCCTCAGCTTCCCAAGTACCTTGGACTACAGGCATTTGCCACACACCCCAATTTTTCTATTTTTCATAGAGACCAAGTCTCGCTTTTGCTCAGGTTGGTCTTGAACTCAAGCAATCTGCCCATCTTGTCCTCCCAGTGTGCTAGGATTACAGGCATGACCCACCCCACCTGGCTCTGAGGGAATATTTTTATCCCTATTTTTGGGAGGAGAAAGCTGGGGAACAGAAAAGTTAGGCTACGTATCCCAAGATGCAGAGCCTATGAGTGCAGGATACAGGTACATGCTGTCTGGTACAGTAACCACTAGCCACGTGAGGCTATCTAAATTAAAATTAATTAAATATTTAAAAATCAGATTCTTAGATATCTGTCATATTTCTCATGTTCAATAGCTACATTATTAGACAATGTCGAATATTTATGTTATTGGAAAATGTTCTATTGAATGGATTTGAACCTAGGGATTCCAATTTTTAAGATAATATTTTTAAATAATCCACTGTATCACTGACCATTAATTAAAAAATCTCCCTGTTTTTTGACTGGATATTTGGACTAAAGGAGAAAGGAAGGGAGGACTAAACCATTTTAAGGGTTTCTTTATCAATACACAGTATTCATAGAATTTATTAAAAGCTTCTATTTTAAGTTTTTTTCCCCAGCGAGTTAAGTTTGTTTAAATTATATTCAGAGGAAAACAACCTATTATTTATTCAGGATAATGCACCTCTATAGTGATAACAATATCAAGCTAGTCTCCTGGGAGGTACAGATTACAAAGTCCCTTTGTAGTTGGGACCTTGGTTCTAATATGAAGATTCTGTTAGCAAGTATTCAGCTCAGTGAAATAGCATAATCATGGTCTCAAGTCCTGCTCCCTCTCAGGTTTTGCTTTAAGAGGCTCTTCAGCTCAGTTGTTCACTTTTTTTTTTTCACTTTTAAATGGGCTACAAAAGTATACTGAAAAGATGGATGTCTTCTTTCTCCGAGCACAATATCACTACAGCAAGGATGCTAATTATATTGCCATGTGATACAGGATCTGGGGTAATGTTAAACTGCAGAAATATTTGTTTCCTTATTTCAAATGCAAATGGAGACTCTCACTGTTATTAGGGGGAACTTCAGCTGTTAGGATAGTGATCTTGCATTTCCAGTAAACATCAACATTTAGCCAAGATGTTTCACCAGCTCTTAACATTAGGTCTTGGGGAGGCTGGACCTTCCTGTAAGTGGGTGGCCTCATCAGAATGCTCAGCTTATGAGTTGTCTTGCTAGGTGATGCTGAGACATTCCCTCTGGTCTTCATGTGCAGGGATAGTAAGCCTATCATAATTCTGTGGGACCCTTCTACAGTATTTTCCCTTAACCTCCACAAGGCAATCATGCAGAATATTGGCTTTCATGAGCCTGACTATGCAAGAATGGCTTCTCTATTTTTGTTGCTTCCCTTGGGCTATCTCCTTCCCCAGCTTTGTAGAGTGTGCTTTTCAGGCATGTAATTCTTTGTGTTACTTTGCAGCAGAGTTATATCAAGGCCAATTAATGGGTGCAGAGTGAGGGTGCTGGTTTCCTTTCTACTGCCCAGAATCTTCACAAAATCTTCCTGAGAAGAAGTCTTTCTCTGTCTTCCCCAGGTTCACATTGTAGCCAAGTTTAAAGGTCACATTGTAGCACCTCTGATTGAGTCTTGGATTATTGTTTAATATTTATCAAGCATTGATTTGTTGGCAGAAGTGAATTCTGCTCATGTAAAATTGGCTGTTCTTTTGCCTTTGGGATTGTTTCTGGGTTAGTCTAAATCTTCCAACTTCCTCCCCAAATGATTTATTTAGGCTTCCATCTCATGCTGGTAGGAAGGACCCAGATTCAGGGTGAAGATGGTATAGGGTTTTCTAATTTTGTTCAATACCTGAAACTGGAGGGTTTTTTTTTTTTTGAGATAGTCTCACTGTTGCCCAGGCTACAGTGCCATTGCTTCAGCTTAGCTCACAGCAACCTCAAACTCCTGGGCTCAGGCAATCCTCCAGGCTTAGCCTTCTAGAGTGCTAGGATTATAGGCACAAGCCACTATGCCTTGCCAGGAGTTTTCATTAACAAGCCATTATTCAAAAATCTTGCAATGGATCCTATGGGGTGTGTGTGTGTGCACATGTGTGTTGGTAGTTGTTAAATTAATCTGTATGAATACTTACAATATTTCAAGGCTTTTAAGCATTTTTCATTGTTCTGTACTTGACTTCAAGGAACAAAGTGTCTTATTTCACTCTAAACAATTAGTCTTCGTTTTGACAGCTGATAGGTTCAGGTGAAGAATTATATCCTATCTTGGTTGTGATCAAAGGGGAGACCCATGGGACAGTCTGTTCTGAGTAGGGCTAGCTACCTAGGATTCATTCTCGACTGTCAAAGTCTCTCCCATTACTGGTCCAGATGCAGTGCAGTGGGCACTGTCACAAAAACCAACACTTCCGTCTTGGAAAGGAAAACAGGTCATGACTGAGTGGGACCTAAAAATTAAGAAAATTGGGAAACCAGGATCTACTTATTACTCAGAACAATTTCACTTTTCATACTTCTTCAGTAAGACAGGCCTGTAATAGCTTAATTTAATACACATTGAAATCTATTAAAAACTTACCTACTTTTCTTCCCTTTTGACACTCACTGTCTAATTACCAATCATCTAAACCCCCCCATAGACCAGCAGTGGTAACTAATAACATTATTTAATCTTTCCGTTTCTATATCTGAAAAATGGCGCAAAATAGTCTTCTGGTAGCGTGTGTACTTGTCAGTTATGGGTGCCGTCACAGAACGCCACAGGCTGGGTGGCTTATCGCAGAGAAGTCTGTTTTCTCTCAGTTCTGGAGTCTAGAAGTCTAAGACTCAGCTGCCTGCATTGTTGGTTTGTGCTGAGGCCTCTCAAGTCAGTGGCAGGTGGTCACTTCCACCTGTGTCCTCACATGACCTTTCCTCTGTGTGGACGCATCACTAGTGTGTCATCCTCCTCATGAGGAAATCAGTTCCTCTGGATTAGGGCCCCACCCTTATGACCTCATTTAACCTTGTGTTCCTTCTTAAAGGCCCTATCTCCAAATATAGTCACATTGAGACTAGGGCTTGAACCTATGAACTTGGGGCTAGGTACAATTTAGTCAATAAGCATGTTTTGAAGATTAAATGAGGTAACATATGTGAAGCACTCTTCCCCACGTCTAATGCACAGTGCACTCTCAATAAATAACACAACTCAACTAGCGGAGCACCTGCTATTTGTTAGCCATGCTGTAGGTGCTAGGGGATACCACAGCAAACAAAAAAGACCCAAATTTGTGCTGTTGTAAAGTTCATATTGTGTTATAATAGATTATCATTAGCAAAAACAGTAAATAACAACTCAAACTGTATTCTTTGGTTGCCTAGAAAATTGTACTGGGGCCTGGTTGGTAGAGTGCAGTGGTATGCTGAAGCAGAGGGAGATTTGGCCTAAGAGGGTTGGAGCCTTTTCTGGCTCTGGTTTTTGCTGTGCACCTTGACAATTTCTTAACTTCTTTGGACATTCTTTCTTTCTTTCTTTCTTTTTTTTTGAGACAGAGCCTCAAGCTGTCGCCCTGGGTAGAGTGTCGTGGCATCACAGCTCACAGCAACCTCCAATTCCTGGGCTCAAGCGAGTCTCCTGCCTCTGCCTCCCAAGTAGCGGGGACTATAGGTGCCCGCCACAACGCCCTGCCATTTTTTGGTTGCAGCCACCTTTGTTGTTTGGCAGGTCCAGGCTGGATTCGAACTCTCCAGCTCAGGTGTACGTGGCTGGCGCCTTAGACCGTTGAGCCACAGGCGCCAAAAACTACTCCCTTTGTGAGATGGGATGGGAGATAGATCTGGTTGATGGTCATTCTTATTCTGCAGAAATCTGCAGAAATTTATAGAGGATTCACATTTAGGATTGCCCTTAAGTTGGGTTGTATACATGTATTTCAGAATGCATTTACAAAAAATGTTCTGAGGTTCCCTGAAGTATTTTTCTTAAATGGAATAGCTTTAATTACTTCGATTTTTAAATCCATACTAGGTCTGGAAAAAGAAGTCATGTGAAGGGCGGGTGTTCAGGATGAAGGAAAGAATCAGGTTGATGCTTTGACTATCCACACATATTAACTTGATTTTAAAATTCAGCCCTATGTTATTGAATTGATTATATGTCATAACTATACTGAGCAGAAAACTTAAAAGATTTCACAGATACCCCAAAACAATAAACGTGAGATGGATATTTGCAGGATGTTCAAAGTTTTACAACGTTGGCAAAAACGGATGTTTCCTGTATTAGAGATAATTTCCTTGAAATGAATTTCCTTTTGAAGTAAGTTTCTGTTCCATTTGGTTGATTTACCCCTCATTCCAATCCCTGTTCTATATGTCCCAAGCACCCTGCATGGGATATATAGGTCTTTTATAAATGACATATATAATTTTTATAAATCCTTTTTGTGTATTCTAAGTTTTTAAACAAGTTTGGAAGTCACAAATCTCTACGGATTTGTAATTATAAATGGCTTATAATGGCTTATAAGCCAGACCAGACATTTTCCAGATACCCATTTCAGTTTGTACTTTAAGCCTTTGTTATTGGATCTTTCATACTTTTTAGCCTTATTGAGAATTATATCAGACCTTAGTGGTATGACTAGGGGAAATAATTACCCTCTGTTCTCTTTTCTATCTCTGCATCCCTTTTTCTGTTTAGCTTATTTGCTCACCTTTAAAATCAACTAGAAAGAACTTTCCCTCTGGAAGGAGTTTTCTCATTCTTGGTTTTGAATAACTAATAAGTTGATTTTTTTTCTATTAATTTTCAGTGCCTTTATGCACAGTTACTGATCTATTGTCATGTGCCAGACTTGAAGTTGGGTTCAGCAGGAATCAGAAATAAAACACAACTTGTGCCCTGGAGAGGACTGTCCAGGGAGAGATGAGATGTAAACATAGAAACCTCATTTATTTTGCAAAGAAGAGCAATAGGAATACAAAGGTTGCCCAGAGGAAAGCTTGATCCATTTTTCCTAGAGAGGTCATGGGAAGGGTTCCCAGAAGAGCTGCTATTAAGATAAATATGTGGAGCAGACTTAGAGATCTGAAGAGTTCAGTGCTAGCTGGCAGAGCCTTTTGGTGCATTTAAGCCCTTAATCATTGCTCTGTTGTCATTTACCTTCTCTGAGCAAGGTGCATGTTTCGTCTCGGTTAGAGATAAATCAGACGTCCTTATTCAGAGGAGCCTGAGTTAATTTTCAAGCTGGATATGAGCCTTATCTGTAGACAGTCAAAGGGAAAGGCCCCCTAACTGGACTGGTCTTGACGCCCTTCCTTTCCACTCCTTCTTTTGTGTTACCTTTTGGGGGGAGAATATAGCTAAACATCAAGAAAAAGGATTTACTGACAGGCTGAGGTGGGTGGATTGCTTGAGCTCAGGGTTCAAGACCAGCCTGTGTAAGAGCGAGACCTCATTTTTTAAAATAGCCAGGTGTTGTGGCAGGCACCTGTAGTTCTAGCTAATTGGGAGGCAGAGGCAGGGGGATCGCTTGAGCTCAAGAATTTGAGGTTGCTGTGAGTTATGATGACACTGTGGCACTTCATCCAGGGTAACAAGGTCAGACTGTCTCAAAAACAAACAAACAAAAACAGAAAAAAGAAAAGAAAAGAAAAAAATATTTGTATAGGTGTTGTGAGTGGAAGAAGAGTACCTTTCCTCTCTCCCCTGGGAACTTCCCTGCCTTCTCCTTGTCAGGACCCCTGGACTCTCAGGATCCTCAGTAGAGCTCAGGGGAAAGGAAAATGGGCATGTTCCTAGGGTGTATGGGATCTACATACTGCCTCTCCACCTTCCTGTGTTCTCAGTAGACATCCCCAAATTGATCATAGTACCCTTCCCTGCGGGATCAGATGGAGCCTCCCCACCCTTCTCCACACAATGCTTGGAACAGCCACATAATTTATCAGGGATTGACATATGAATCAAAATATTTTGGCTTTTCTTTTTTTTTTCTCTATAACCAAGAAATTTTATTTTAACTATTAATACACAATACTTGTACGTATTTATGGGGTACATATGACATTTTGATACAAGCATATGACATACAATGGTCAAGTCAGGCTAACTGGGGTATCCATCACCTCAACCATTCATCCTTCCTTTGAAGAGGGTTAAACATGTACTCAATTTGCAGGGTTCTAAACTATGAGACAGCCACTCCCACCTCCTCCTGATTTATGAGAGTGGAAAAGCAGATAGGCTTAGGAGAAAAGCCTTGGCCAGGAATGAATCCTTTGGGTATCCCATTGGCTTTTCTCTTGAGAACCTAAGAGTCAGGAACTAGATGGTGCCTTACTGCTGCTGATTTAAGGGAAGTGTTAACAGATTTAAGGGAAGAAAGCCAAGTCATGTAGCTTTCATGTAGGAAAAATCTTATGTTTCCTTGTGTTCTAGAGCAAAAATATGAAAAATATACATTAGAAGGCCTTGCATGCTGTTCTAAAATTTGATTCTCCAGCCCCTCTTAGACACATTTTTCTATAGTTCCTAAGCCCTACCCTGCCCCAAGACTGACTTCCAGTCTCAGGTTTTTTTGAGCCATTTCTACCCTCTGTGATCACTCCTTCCTCTGTGATCTTCTCAGAAACACTCACATGCATGTAATCACATAATTGTTCTGTGTTGTTTTGAAATATTTTCCATTTCCAGCAAGAATCATTTCATTTTCTGAGGCACAATTCTCTGGAGAGATTTTTTGTTGGTTTAAGAAAGTTATGCCTTATGAATTTTAGAAAGAAATGGAGAGGATACACACACTTTATTTTAGTTACCTAAGATAGGCTCTCCCAATGGTGTCCTGAGAAGTATATTAATATATGGAAAAATTTTATGGACAAAAGAGTTTGAAAAAAGCTGAGTTCAGCAAATTTTAATATTACTAGAATTAATAAGGATAAATTAATAATTGCTAACATTTACTAGGCATTTACTACATACAATGTGCCAGGCAGTACGCTAAGTGCTTTACATGTGTTTCATTGAGTTTCCACAATAGTTTTATGAGGGAGCAATTATTTCCTTTCTATTTTGTAGATGAGTAAATCGATGCTCAGGGTGGTTAAGTAACTTTCTCAGAATTCATGTCAATCTGCAAGGCTAAAGAATCACACTGAAGTCTGTCTAAACTTAGTTCCAAGCTGTAATTGCAGGATTTTTTTTAAATTAAAGAACCTTCCAAAGCTTTTATGATTTTATGTGCATCTGAAATCTCTAAGCATATAAGCATATTTTCAGAAACTATTTTTTCCCTTTCAGCTATCTTGTGAGACTAGTGTTCTGAAGAATATGTCTTGGGACAAGTAGAACTCAGGTTTTATTATACTCACAGTTTCATCTTTATTAACAAGATTTTATAGCTATGGTGTCATTTAACTCTCATAAGCTTGGCACAGAGTACATTAAGTATTATTATAGCCATTTCATAGAGAGCGAAATTTATAATATATCAAATTCGAGTAACTTTCTCAAGTTTCACATTAAATCCTGGAGGAGCAGAAGGTAGGATATAGTCAATCAAGGGAGCTCTAAGAGACTGAGGTAAATTCTCACCACTTTTACTACTGGTATGAGACTATGATAAAGATGATGTTTTGACAGTAGTAACCAGCTTCCCTAAACTAAAAATGAACTTGGATATATATTAAGTATTTCATGGTTTTGAAATATATTTATGTGAGAGAGGGGGAAAGCAACCATTAATGGAATGGAAATAAGCAGGGGAACGTACCAATTAATGAGGTAAAATAGTGGAAGGAATAGTCACTTGCTTAAATCAGGAAAAGACAAAGTAGACACAAGAAAGTAGAATAACTTACAACATAAAATTTCAAGGAAGGGGTTAAGTCAAGTGTTTTGATTATTACACTAATAGTAGACTAAATGCATTCATGCATCAAATGGGGTTATAACAGAAAATCCATTAAAAGGTGGGGTTAAAACACACTCATGTACAAAGTAATACAGGCTGATAATAACAATAATAATACAGGCTAGTAATAATAGTGAAAGAGTAGTAGGCAAATGAAAACAAAAGAAAGAAAAAGTAATAATTGTTTTTGGTAGAATTTATGTTTTAAATTCCTGACCAGGTAAAAATAGACATAACAGAATGATAAAAGGAAAATTTATCAAAAAGATGTAGTTTTCATAAACCTATATGTGCTAAACATAGTGGCTAAGGATTTAAAGCAAAAACTATTGGACATGCAAAGAAAATTTAAAATAGTTAAACAAGCATTGGGCACTGTAACTCATGCCTGTAATATTAGCACTCAGGAAGGCTGAAATGGGTGGATTGCTTGACCTCAGGAGTTCAAGACCAGTCTGAGCAAGAGCAAGACCATGTCTCTACTAAAAAAAAAATAAAAAAATTAGCTGAGCATTGTGGCAGGTGACAGTAGTCCCACCTACTCAGGAGACTGAGGCAAGAAAAATCTTTTGATCCCAAGAGTTGGAGGTTGCTGTGAGCTATGATACCAAAGCACTCTACCCAGGGTAATAGAGTGATACTCTGTCTCAAAAACAAACAAACAAAAAGAAACCTCTATAAAGAGAACTATGAAACTCTGAGAAAAGAAATAGCTGAAGACGTTAACAAATGGAAAAACATACCATGCTCATGGCTGAGAAGAATCAACATTGTTAAAATGTCTATACTACCCAAAGCAATCTATAGATTTAATGCAATCCCTATTAAAGCACCTCTGTCATACTTTAAAGATCTAGAAAAATTAGTACTTCATTTTATATGGAAACTGAAAAAAACCTCAAATAGCCAAGACATTACTCAGAAATAAAAATGAAGCAGGAGGAATTAAGCTACCAGACTTCAGACTATACTATAAATCGATAGTGATCAAAACAGCATGGTACTGGCATAAAAATAGAGAGGTAGCTATATAGAACAGAATTGAAAACCAAGAGATGAATCCAGACACTTAACATCATTTGATCTTTGATAAGCCTATCAAAAATATAAATTGGGGGAAAGATTCCCTATTTACCAAATGGTGCTTATTGAATTGCATGGTGACTTGTAGAAGAATGAACTGGACCCACATCTTTCTCCTCTAACAAAAATTGACTATCACTGGTTAAAGGACTTAAACTTAAGACATGAAACTGTAAAAATTCTTGGAGAGAGTGCAGGGGAAACACTTGAAAAAATTGGCCTGGGAGAATACTTTATGAGGAAGACCCCTCCCCCCAACCAGGCATTTGAAGCAACATCAAAAATTCAATCCTGGGATCTTATTGAACTAAAAAGCTTCTGCACTGCCAAGAACACAATAAGTAAAGCAAGTAGACAGCCCTCAGAATGGGAGAGGAGTTTTGCAGGTTATATTTCCAACAAAGGTCTAATAACCAGAATCCACTGAGAACTCAAGCTTATTAATAAGAAAAGAAGAAGTGATCCCATTTCATTGTGGGCAAGAGACATGAACAGAAGCTTCTTTGAAGAAGACAGGTGCACGGTCTACAGACACATGAAAAAATGCTCATCACCTTTAATCATCAGAGAAATGTAAATGGAAACCACTTTGAGATACCACCTAACTCCAGTAAGAGTAGTCAATATCACAAAATCCCAGAACTACAGATGTTGGCGTGGATGTGGAGAATAGAGAACACTTCTGCACTGCTAGAGGGAATGCAAGCTCTTACGTTCCTTTTGGAAAGAAGTTTGGAGAACACTCAGGGATCTAAATGTAGACTTGCTGTTTGATCCTGTAATTTCTCTACTAGGTGTATATCCAAAAGACCAAAAATCGCTTGGCAACAAAGATATTTGCTCCAGATTATGCATTGCAGTTCAATTCATAATTGCCAAGTCATGGAAGAAGCCCAAGTGCCCATCGACCCATGAATGGATTAATAAATGGTGGTATATGTACACCATGGAATACTATGCAGCCTTAAAAAAGATTGAAACTTTACCTGTTTTATGTTTACATAGATGGACCTGGAACATATTCTTCTAAGAAAAGAATCTCAAGAATGGAAGAAAAAAGTATCCAATGTACTCATCACTTCTATGAAACCATTGTATATTTACTCCTACTTTCTTATGAAAGATAGATTACAACTATAGCCCAGGATGAAGGAGAGAAATGGAGTGGGAATGGAGTGGAGGGGGGAGGTTTGATTGAGGGAGGCTAAATGGTGGGACCACACCTATGCAGTATAGTGCAACCACACCTATGCAGTATAGTGCAAGGGTACAAGTCAAATCAAGTATAGAACAGAAATGTCTTAACACAATAATCAAGTAAATGAGGCAAAAGCTATATTAATTAGTTTGATGTAAACACTCCAAATTGTATAAAAAAAATCAACACATTGTACCCCATATATGCATAAATGTATTCATGATCTATGTGTAAATGACTTATTAAAAAAATAAATAAATGTAGACCTGTTTGATCCTGCAATTCCTCTACTAGGTATATATCCAAAAGACCAAAAATCACTTGGTAACAAAGATATTTGCACCAGATTGTTCATTGCAGCTCAATTCACAATTGCTAAGTCATGGAAGAAGCCCAAGTGCCCATCGACCCATGAATGGATTAATAAATTATGGTATATGTATACCATGGAATACCATGCAGACTTAAAAAAAGATGGAGACTTTACCTCTTTTATGTTTACACAGATGGAGCTGGAAAATATTCTTCTTCATAAAGTATGTCAGGGGAAAAAAATATCCAATGTACTCAGTACTACTATGAAACCAATTTATAATCACTCACACTTTCATATGAAAGATGAATCACAACTATAGCCCAAGATTAAGGAAGGAAGGGGAGGAGGAAGGGAAGGGAGTGGGGAGGTTTGATAGAGTGAGGGTTAATGGTGGGACCACACCTATGGAGCATATTGCAAGGGTAGAAGTCAAATCTACCAAGTATAGAACACAAATGTCTTAACACTATGATTAAGTAAATGAGTTGAAAGCTAAAAAGCAAACAAACAAACAAAAACAGAAAACAAAAATAAAATAATTAAACCAGAAGATTTTACCACAGCTCTTTCAAAATTGAGCTGACTTTATTTTTTCTTTAGAGAGAGAGAGTCTGTTGTCCAGGTGGGACTAGCATGATGAGCATGCAATGAAGCCTTAAACTTCTGGGTTCAAGTGATAGTCCCACCTCAGCCTCCTGATTGACTGGGACTACAAGTGCACACCACCATGTCCCCAAACTAGACAGATTTTAGAAAAAAATATATGATAGAGTGGTCTTGAATAAAAACATCAAATTCAATTTAATCCCTCAAGTAAAGGATATAAAATTTCCTCTCTTATGTTTATGAGGCAAAATGTATCATACATTTGACTACAAAAATGTCAGCAATTTTTTTAAAGTAAATATTTTACAGGACTATAAAAACTCTCCAAGCATAAGCCAAAAAATTGAAAAATAAGGCATGACCCAAAACTTAACTTTTAGGATGCTAACCAATACATTCTTATATACTTTTTGAATTAAACTAAAAATAAAAAACAAATTAACAGCAGTAATGAAGGTAATAATAAAACCACACTTATATCCAAACAAGGATACAATACAATCTTTAACTAAAGACAAATTTATATTCTGAAATACCTGAATTATTTCAGGAGGACAAAAAAATAAACTTACTATTTGTCTTAGGTATCAAGGAGAGAAATAATAAAGTTAATAGCTAAAATGGAAATGTAGAAAAGAAATATAGAGCCAAACACTGGTTCTTTTGTAAAGATTAATAAAGCATTAAAATTTACATAACTTAGAATGAAGAAAAGAGTGACCAAAAAAAGGTTATTAAGAAGAAGCCATAATCACACATTCAGGAAAATTTAAAACAATTTTAAGAAAATATTGTAAACCTGGAGGTAATAGATGATTTTTTTTTTTTTTTTGCCAAAGTAGTAACAAACTTGACTCATAAAAAGTAGAAAACATGACTGGATTAACATCCATAGAAGAGATTGGAAAGACAATAAAAAGATTAGCCATTGGAAAAGGTATAAGGACCATGTGGGTTTGTACCGGAATTCTATTTTACTTTTTAACAATACAAAGAACATCATAACTTTAACATTTAAATCTGATAAGGGTCAAAGCAAAAGGAAACCAATGATAAATTCCTCTTAGAAGTAAAGATACAACATTTAAAAATTAACAGCAAAAATATAGGAAAGCATGACAAAAAATACTTGATGAAAAACTAGGGCTTCTTGTAGGAATGCAAAGGTGGTTGGTTGGTTCAACATGATGAAATCTACCAATGTAATGCTTTCATAGAAAAGTTGAAGGACAGAAACCTTCAAGGGAAAGCTGCATATTGAATATAAGTCCATAGTTCTTTATCCAAAACTTGTAGGACCAGACATATTTTAGAATTTAGAAATGTTTGTATTTTAGAAAAGAAAAAAATTTGCTTATATCATTATTCCCTAAGGCAATTGGGGTAGTGAAACAGGAATATTCACATTGAAGGGGATAGAGTTGAGAATTAGTTTTAAAATTTGGGTATAGTAGAAATGCATAAAAAGTATAATAAATAGACCATATAGTGGTGACTATTTTTGAAAAGAAACCTTTTAGTAAAACTTCAAACATATTCGAAGTAAGTCAAATACTTCTGCATTGAGTAAATACCCGTAAATCTAGTTGTTTGAAGAAGATGTATCAGTTTTGCTGTTGGACATCTGATGATAAGCCTCATGGAGTTCTCAAATGATGAAGTATCACTATAATTGACAGTCCTGAAATGGTCTTTCCCCAGTGTTATTGGTTCCATCCTAAATTGTTATCCTAAATTTTCATCTCGGTAACAGCTTGTTAACTAATCCTTAATCTCTTGCTCATAAGACAAGTAGACATGATTTAAGACCAATTATTATTTAATGATACTTGCTCACCACATTCATCTAAATGGATTTCTTTTCCCTTGTGTTCAGTAAAGCATTCTCCTCATCATTACTATTGTTTTTCCACTTACGTATATTCAACACTACACCATTTTCAGACATTGCCCCAGGAAAAGCAAGGCAGGAGTATTATGGCAAAAGCTCTGCATTACTTCAATGACAGCAGTTTTTCACTTTATAATTTTTTTGATAAGCGAGATGATATATTATCTTCTTTTTATTGCATGTGTGAAGTCCTTCAAAATCTTCACATACAAGTTCATTTTCGAAATCTGTGCTGAGATCTAGTATCTTTTCGGACAACCTAGAGGGAACTGGAAACCACTCCTCTAAGTGAAACATCACGAGAATGGAGAAACAATCACCTGTACTCAATACCAAATTGGATCTAATGATAAACACTTAAGTGCACATATGGAAGTAAATCTCAGTGAAAATCAAGTTGAGGGATAGGTAAATTCACACATATTAGGTAAGTGCACCCTATCTGGGTGAAGGGCACACTTATGTGCTTATGTGTATAACTTTGACTCAGTCTGTATGAAAACAAATTATGTGAACAAAACATGTATTCCCTACCATTCTGAAATTAAAACAAACAAAAAGAAAAACAAAAATCTGTGCTAAGCATTTGTTAATGTCAACTTATGAACATTAACAACCCTGTAAATAGCATTCTTAAAAATGAGCTCTTTAAGGAAATCTTGAACCTTTTAGTTTTCTGTTCAATATAGCAAACTTAGCATGACAAAGTATTTGTACTTATTCTTCATGGAACATAAAATTTCTTGGTCATGATGGGCGGCACCTGCGGCTCAAAGGAGTAGAGCGTCGGCCCCATATACCCAAGGTGGCAGGTTCAAACCCAGCCCTGGCCAAAAACTTCAAAAAAAAAAAAATTTCTTGGTCATGGTGCTTCATTATAGATGTTATAAATGTTTTCATTTCTGAAAAATAAGCATCAACAACTTTACTTTTATAAGTAGTTTGGGAGAGAAATATGTAGAGCACAAGTCCAGGAACAATAATATTTTTCAAGTTTGTTTAGTTCAACTTATGCCTTTGATACAAAGTGTTGTTAAACCTGTCAGAAAAAAAAATAACTGATTACCCTTTACTTCTTTCCTTTTAACAAATTTATTGAGATATAATTCATATACCCATTTAAATATGGTAGAACCTCCATAAGTTGACCATCCATGGGATTATAACAAATTGGTCAACCTATAGGAGGTGGTCAAGGAACTAGGCCTACTGTACTGATATGTTGATGTGGTGCATGTCTGCTCAATGAAAATAAAGTCAAGTTAAGGAGTGGTCCATGATGGAGGTTATATTGTAGTTCTATCAAATGTTTTTTAGTATATTCAGAGTTGTGCAACCATTACTGCTTCTTTCTGAACAGCTTCATTATCCTCTAATGGAACCATTTACTAATTAGCATTTGCTCCTATTCCCTTTCTTTCCTATTCCTTCTCCCCTATCCCCTTGGCAAACACTAATCTTTTTCTCTCTCTAGATTTGCCTACTTTGGATACTTCACATAAATAAAACAATGTAACATGACATTTTGTGACTGCATTTTTCACTTGGTATAATTTTTTCAAAGCTCAGCCATGATGTAGCATCTCAGGTATTGACTTTTTTCTGTTAGTGCCGTTTTTCAGCTATCCGAAGCCCTGGCATACGCAGCCTATTTGTCAACATCCTTAAAACCTCTTGATGCTCTATGTTGTTAGTGTTGTTCTAAGAATATGGTGCCAGTTCAGAGTTATTCCACCAGCAACATAAATTTGTTAAGGATCAAGGTTTTCATCAGGTGTTATCTTAGAAAATTTATCAATGTAACTTTCATAATCAACAGAATCCTTTTCACCTTTGATTTTTCAGATGTTTTACTGTATCACATGTTACTTTTATGTTGCTGATATTCTGAGTATTTGTATCCCTCTTAATGTCCAGTAGTTTTGCAAAGTATATTCTAAACACGTTTCAAGGCCAAAAACAAAAAGAAAAAGTCAATGGTACATGTTCACTATTTGGTAAACAAAAATCCATTCAACATCTTTATTTTTTTACTCTTTGCAAAGTTTTCCCACTTATCATGTCTTTCTCCACACTGATACCTGTGTCTCTGTGTCTGTATTTCCTTATCTCTCTGATTTTCTACCTCTGTATCTATTTGTCTGTCCTGTGCCCCTTTTGCTGTACCCCCTCCCTCCCTCTATGTCTTCCCTACTCCCGGATTCTTTTCTTTCTCTGCCTCCTCCCCATACTCTTCCCCATCTACACACTGCCTTCCCCCATTGCCTCTCTTATAGTGGCTGGGGGAGTAGCCAACATGGTAGAACTGCAAGCAGCACCTCTGAGCAAAGCAGGCAAGGCCAGATCACAGCAGCTCTGCCCATGTGGAGGTATAAGAGGAAAGAAAGGTCCTCTTAAAGCTGTAGATTCTGGAAGAAATGTCTACATGGGTCTGATTAAGCATTGAGGAAAAATTTAAAGTTCCTGATGTGAGGATAATAGCATGTTAGGGATTTTGGAGTTGGAAGAAAATGGGGTTATGAAGATTAATTAGGATGTGATTATAGCAATTAGGACATAAGGTATTGAAGGTTAGAATTGGAATAGAGCAGTCCAAATGTCAACCCAAGAAATACAGTAGAACCTCTATAAGTTGACCACCCAAGGGATTATAGCAAATCAGTCAACATACGGAAGTGATCAACATAAGGAACTAGGCCTAGAGTACTGATATGATATACACGTGGTGCACGCCCAATCTATGACAATTAGTCAGCTTCAGGAAGTGGTCAATATAGGGAGGTGGTCAACTATGGAGGTTCTACTATGCTTGGGAGAGGTCACAAAGGCACATTGTCACTGTCAGGGGAGGGAAGTAATAGAATTGAAAGAGTGTGGATTTTTGAATTAGACAGATCAGTGTTGAAGTCTTGATTCTGTTAAATAGTAATTGTGAGATGTTGGGCAAGCTACTCAATGTCATCGAACCTGGACTTTGTCTTGCAATGGTGGTGATAATGCTTATCTTGAGGAATGGTTGTGAAGGTTTGAGATGTTGTAAAAAGTTTAGCAGGAAATAGCAGGCATTCCAAAGATAGCTATAATTTGTAGGGGGTGAAGAAAGAGGGATATCAGAGCTGAATTGTCTTGGAAAATGGAGGAATAGCATAGATGGTGAATAGAAATCTGATTTGTGTGGATGGAGTGTCTCAGTGAGCAGCCGAATTTAAATTTGAACACAGGGATAAGTAAATTATCTAAAGCAAGGGAGGCTTCCAGCAAACCATGCTTACGTTTTATAGCACCGCTGGGCATTTGTGCACCCCAACTAGGTCATTTATAGTTTTTATGAGCCTAGATAGATTTGGAACACTTTGGTTTGCACTTGAATACAAAATTTACCCCCTCCAAGAAGTGCCATGAAATATGACTGAAGAAATCCCTGATATTGTTTATATTGCTGCGCGGATGTGGAACATGACGAATGAGAGTAATAGCTGGTAACCAATATTAGATCATGATGACAAGGAAATTCATTGTTGGGAACTTTCCTATAAAGAACGGATAGTACAATCAATCCATTCTCACAGTCAGAAAGTTACTTTTTGAGAAATTATCCTTTCCACCTCTCCTTTGCCTTTCTGTGGTTACTACAGTTTGATTTAATGCCCTCCTCTGGATGCCTGCTTTTGCACAAAATGCCTTTCACTTTTCTAATGCCGTGCCACTTATTGTGATCATTAATTTAGAGTGCTGGGGGTTATTGCAGTTTTTATTAGGCATTATGATAAATCTCGCATTTGTATACTTTTTTGGTTGTATTTTTTTATCTATGAAATAGATATGAGCTTTGGTTGTATGCCTGGGGTAGTGGCGATAATAGCTTTAAAATCTACTCCGTTTAGCTCTGACCTCCCCCTTCACATTTATTTGTTGGACTTTGCATGGGATGGGATAAACACGGCCTGGTGCATGGGTACGGTTTTTGCCTGCCCTCCATGTCTTCCCTTTGCTTCTGATCACTGTACTTTGCTTTATTTTTGGAGGCCACTGCCTTCCACTGTCCCACATTCTTATTGTACTATTAAGTGTGGTCCTCCGTTGGGAAGGGTACAGCATTCGTTTTGGCCAGACTACCCCAATCCCTGGTCACAGTGATTGGTTTGTAGGTTGGCATTTCCATTTATTTACTCAACAGTATTTATGGGGCATGCGTGAGGCATTGGTTTTCACTGTTGTAACTATAACAGTGAGCAACATAGGATCTATGTGCTTACAGAATTTATTTTCTAGTTGCAGATGACATAAACTAAGCCGGTAAACAGAAATAATAATGAAATATCAGGCAATGATATTACTTTAGGAAAAAGCATGGAAGAGGATTGAGAGAGGGGGGATAGTGGGCTGCTAGTTTAGAAAAGTTCATAAAAGACCTGTGTCATGAAGTGACATTGTATGGAGGAAGTGAAGGAATGAGGCATGTTAATATCTTAGAGGAAAGTACTTTGGGCAGAAGAAACTGTAAGTGCAAAGCCCCTGAGGTTGTAACAAGAAAGGCACTGTTACTAGAATAGCAAGAGCAAGGACAGATGGATGGGTAATGAGGACAGAGGTCACCAGGGGCAAAATCACACAGAAGCTTAAGACTATAATGAGGACTTTGGGTTCATAAGATGTGCTTAGTGTGAAGGGAAGACATGAGATATGACCTGCAGATATTGAAGAAAAAAACATGCTTCAGTACCTTTGGGATAATGAGGTGTGAGGATGATTTCAGAACGAGGTACTATAATCATCTTCCTGGTCACAAAGAGAAAGATGGTCATACTTAAATAAAGGACTTAAATGACGTAGCCAATACAAAAAGGGCAATTGAAAAGAAAATCTGAGATGGTGATTGATAGAAAAAGAGCTCTACCAATATGAAAGACGCTGGATCTAGCCATTCCTGAAGCACCTCTCATTATGTGAACATTTGATATTTGGTTTAACCACTATTGAATGTGATTCAAGTGAAGTCATTTGTTACCTAAAGAGTCCTGAGTAATCATCATTTTTTGATGGGAATTGACTAACACTCCATTCTTATTTATTCTACATTTATGGTTAACAAAAACCACCATTTTAAATTAACTCATTTGAATCTCACAATAATCCTCTGAGGTAAGCAGAGAGTAAATATCTGGCTTAGTGTTGAAGAAAGAGGCCAAGAGCATTGATTGCACTGAGTGACCTGTTCAATGTCAAATAAGTAATAATTGATAGAGTCAGAATTCATGAGACATTCTATGTGACTATAAAATCCACACTTTCTCCGTTATTCTCTGATGGTTACTGTGGTGGCTTTTAAAATATGTCCTTAAATACTCATCAAGAGGGAGTGATACTCACTTCTCCTTGAGTGAGGGCTGGGATCCATGACGTTGCTTCTAATGAGTAGGAAAAAATGAAAAAAAAAAGCACACAATGAGAGTGCAATTTAGGAGCATAGGTTGTAAAAGGCAGTGTGCCTTCCCTGCTGTCTTTTGATTGCTTACTTGAGGGAAGTCATGTCGTAAGGATTCTCAGTCAGCCTAGGGAAGGCCCACATGGTAAGTGGGGCCTCCAACCAACAGCAACAACAGCCACAAGAGTGAGCTACTGTGGGAGCCGAACCTCCTGCTCTGGCTGCCTTTGGATGTCTGCAGTCTCCAACAACATAATAATCGCAACCTCAGCAAAGTACCTGAGCCAGAACCATCCAACCCTGGATTTATGAGCCTAAGAAATTGTGAGATAATGAATGTTTGCTTTAAGTTGTTGTGTTTTGGGATAATTTATTAAGCAGCAACAGTTAACTAACACATACCATTTCAGACGTCTCCAGCCCTAAGGCCTTTGCTGACAAGATCAGTTTTTTTAAAAAATAATTTTATTAAATCATAATTGTATACATTGGTGCAATCATAGGGTAGAATGTGCTTCATATACAATCAGAAATATTTTGATCGTACTGTTAGAATTTGCCTTCATGGCATTTTCTTGATCACTATATAAAGACATTGATACTCTACATTTAACAAGTTTCACCAGTACCCTGCTAAAGGCACTGTAGGTGTGATCTCACCAATTGTCCTCCCTCTACCCATCCTCCCCCCTCCCCTCCCCTCCCTTTCCAACCCACACCCCTTCCCTCCTTCATCCTGGGCTATAGTTGTGATTCATCTTTCATATGAAAATGTGAGTGATTATAAATTGGTTTCATACTAGTATTGAGTACATTGGATATTTTTTTTCCATTCCT
>CAUYON010005111.1:0-31214 GCA_963573935.1 Arctocebus calabarensis | reverse complement strand
AAAGCTTTTTCTGCATCAATTGAGAGAATCATATGGGTTTTATTTTTTAATTTGTTATGTGCTGAATTACAATTACATATATTGAACCAGCCTTGAGATCCTGGGATAAAGCCCACTTGGTTGTGGTCTATAATTTGTTAGATGTGTTGCTGGATTCTATTTGTTAGGATCTTATTGAATATTTTTGCATCAATATTCATTAGTGATATTGGTCTGTAGTTTTCTTTTCTTGTTGGGTCTTTTCCTGGTTTAGGGATCAAGGTGATATTTGCTTCATAGAATGTGTTGGGTTGTATTCCAACTTTTCCTATACTTTGGAAAAGGTTGAGTAATATAGGTTCTAGTTCCTCTTTAAAGGTTTGGTAGAATTCTGGCGTGAAGCCATCTGGTCCTGGGCTTTTCATTTTAGGGAGATTTTGTATAGTTGATACTATTTCAGAACTTGATATAGGCCTATTTCCACTTCACTCTGGCTAAGTCTAGGAAGGTGGCATGCTTCCAAGTATTGGTCAATTTCTTCCACATTTTCATATTTCTGAGAGTAAAGTTTCTTGTAATATTCATTAAGGATTTTTTAAATTTCTTGGGGGTCTGTTGTTACTTCATTTTTATCATTTCTGATTGATGAAATTAGAGATTTTACTCTTTTTTTTCCTAATTAGGTTAGCCAAAGGTTTATCTATTTTATTGACCTTTTCAAAGAACCAACTTTTTGATTTATTGATCTGTTGTATAATTATTTTGTTTTCAATTTCATTTAATTCTGCCCTGATTTTGGTTATATCTTTTCTTCCGTTGGGTTTGGGGTTGGAATGTTCTTCCTTTTCCAGTTGCTTGAGGTGTCCCATTAAGTTGTTAACTTCCTCTCTTTCTATTCTCTTGAGGAAGCCTTGTAGTGCTATAAATTTCCCTCTTAGGAATGTCTTTGCAGTGTCCCAGAGGTTCTGATAGTTCATGTCTTCATTGTCGCTTTGTTCCAAAAATTTGGTGATTTCCTTCTTAATCTTGTCTATGACCCATCTGTCATTCAGCATAAGGTTATTTAGCTTCCATGTTTTTGTTTGAGTATGCCGATTCTTGTTATTGTTGAGTTCAACTTTTATTCCATGGTGGAATGAGAAGATGCAAGGAATAATTTCTATTCTTTTAAATTTTCTAAGGTTAGACTTGTGACCTAAGATGTGATCAATTTTGGAGTATGTTTCATGGGCTGATGAGAAGAATGTGTATTCAGTTTTGTTAGGATGAAATGTTCTGTAGATGTCTGTTAAATCCAGATGATGAATGGTTAAGTTTAAATCTAAAATTTCTTTACGAACTTCTTATTGGAGGATCTATCCAACACTGCTAAAGGAGTATTAAAATCTCCAACTACTATGGAACTGGAAGAAATCAAGTTACTCATGTCTATTAGAGTTTTTCCTACAAATTGAGGCACATTCTAGTTGGGTGCATAAATATTAATAATTGAAATCTCATCATATAGAGTATTGCCTTTAACAAAAATGAAATGTCCGTCTTTATCCTTCCTTACTTTGGTTGGTTTAAAGCCTGTTGGATCTGCAAATAAGATTGCAACACCTGCTTTTTTTTGTTTTCCATTTGCCTGGAATATAGAAGACCATCTCTTCACTTTGAGTCTCTATTTATCTTTTAAGGTAAGATGAGATAAGGTGTGCAGTAGATATCTGGCCTGAGTTTTTATATCCAGTCAGTCAACCTATGCCTCTTTAGAGGACAATTTAAACCATTCACATTAATTCAAAATATTGATAAATCTTTAGAAAATCTAGTGGACATTTTTAACCCTTCCATCACTGTGGAAGTTGGAATTTGATATGAAGTTTCTGGATGAGTTTAGTTTTGCATTGGAGGATTATGGTGGTCATTGTGGAGAATAGGTTTGAGAATATCCTGGAGAGCTGATTTACTTATATCCAATTTTTTCAACGTGTGGATGTCATTAAAGTATTTAATTTCTACATCATAAATGAAACTCAGTTTAGCTGGATACAGGATCCGGTGTTGAAAGTTATTTTGTTTGAAGAGATTAAAAATTGCTGACCATTCTCTTCTAGCTTGAAAGGTTTGATCAGAGCGATCTTCAGTTATTCTAATATTCTTCCCCTTGTAGGTTATGGATTTCGTACGTCTGGTCGATTTTAGAATTTTCTCCTTCATATTAACTTAAGTGAACTTAATTATGATGTGCCTAGGGGATGTCTTATTCGGGTTGAGTCATGTTGCGGTTCTGAAACTGTCTGCTCTCTGAATTTCAGAATCTCTTGGTATGACTGGAAAGTTGTCTTTCATAATCTCATTAAGAAGATACTCTGTGCCTTGTGACACCACTTCATTATTTTCAGGTATCCCAGTAAGGCGAATATTGGTTTTCTTTGAGTTATCCCACAACTGTCTGAGAGAATGATCTGTTTTTGCCTTTCATTTCTCTTCCTCTTTGTAGGTTTGGGAGTGTTCAAAAGCTTTGTCTTCAATGTCAGAAATCCTTTCTTCTGCTTGCTCCATTCTGTTGCTGGGGGATTCTACTGTGTTTCTCAGGTCTTTGAGGGCTGCAACTTCTTGTCTCAACATGTCAAAATCTTTGGTCATTTGGTCTTTGAATTCCTTAACTTCTTGAGACAATTTTTGAAATGCACCCTGAATTTCTAATTCCAGCTTTTCCTCTATTTTATTAATCTTGTTTGCAATCCAAATTCTGATTCGATTTCTGACATCTCAGCCATCTGTTTATACATAGGATCATCATTTGTGTCCACGAAATTGTTCCTTGAGGTGGGGGGTTGATCTACTCTGGTTGTTCATGTTTCCAGAGGTTTTCTGCTGATTCCGCCCCGTGATTATTTTACACCGTTTGGCTGGATGAGTAGATAAGGACAAGTTGGGTTGGGGGTTCTGGGAGTAGTGATTGACCAGTCCTTTGCCTGAAAGCTGGGACTGGTGTCTGTACCTTTTCACCTAGGGTTTTGCCAAGCACCCGTACAGTGCTACTGCTCTTGAAACTGGGGACCTTCTTGGTGTGGTGGGGTTAAGTGGCTCTGTCTTATTTTCAGCTAGTTTCTGTCTTACTCTAGAGAATCAGTTACTGTGGATTGAAGTCTGAGCTGTTGAGAAATACCCAGCAGTTAAGTCACCATACCCCCTACAGGCAACAATTGGAAAAGGAAAAACAAACTTTCCCACTACCACACACCCAGGGTACCACTTTGGAAAGTCCTTGGGTGATGGGCCCAGTTGAAGATGGCCTAATCAATTGTCCCAGCCAGCACCAGCCTCAAATGGAAGAGTTGAAAAGTCTCTGGCAACTAGATAGCAGTGGTCTGCTTAAAGTTCTAGTATAACTCGCTCTGGTGCTCAGTGAGCTCAGGAGGACCCCCTCAGCAAGTAGATTAGTCTGGGAATGTTGATTCCTCCTTCCCCTCCTTGCCCTTCTGTCACACCCAGTCACAGGTTAACCCCGCAGGGCTGTGATCCAGTTACCTCCAATGAGCAGATGCTCCAGAGGTTTGTGCCTGCCTGGGTCACAAGGAGGTCTGTGGCTCCTCAGCCAGTCCGCCACTCTCTGTCACTTTTTGGCAGAGGGAGGTGAGGCCCGACAACCTGAGTACTTGATAGGGGCTAGGGCGATTCACTCAGTTCCAGCCCTCTCCCTGATTGATGCTGCTGATAGAATAGAATAATTTTGCAGAATTTGTTTCTTTTGCAGCTATTTTACCCTGTGGATCAGACATTGGGCTGCAAATGGGTCTGACTAAGTCTGTGAGTTCCAGCCCTTTGTCTCAGCTTTTATCCCCTGAGGGACAGGTGCGTCTGAAGCTGAGTAAAGCAGTCTCTGCTCGGTGCACTCTGCTGGTGGCTGCCACTGGAGAAGCTGCCCGGCTTCCCCTGGCAGCCCAGAGAGACTGGGAGTGTCTCCTCAAAACATCTCCAGGGGTGCAAGCCCACCTGCCATTGTTCCCACAGTTGCAGCTGCCACTCTGTCCCTCAGAGAACCACCTCTCCAGCTTGGCCTCCTCTCAGCTCACTTTCCTCTCACCACTCCTGAGCCAGAAAATCAGCACAGTTCGGGAACAGTCTGCCCCCCATCCACAACCCTCGAGAAAGTGTCCATGAATCTGGATTCCATGGGGGACAGGCCTCTAGACCTCGGGATGAGAGTGGAGGGGAGTGCCAGGAGTTCAAACTTGCAGGTAGAAAATATATACAGTTTTATACAATTTTATGCCTGGTGGGAGAGTGCCATGGCATCCTAGTAGGGGAAGGAGGTCCAGTTTTTAGAGGGTCTTTCCCGTGGGGTAGAGTAGGAGGACATCCGAACTCTGCTCGCTTGTTTGTATGAAGGTATAGAGTATACTGCTGTTCTTATGGGGGAGGGGACTGCACCTTTTGCTTGCGTCCTTGGGGTCACAGGTCGCCCCAGCAGGGTTGATGTGCATTTTTTGACCTTCTCTTTTGGTTCAGATCTGAACCACCAGCTTTCTTGCTAAATTTCTGTCCTTTAACTCTCCTTCTGGATGGGAGCCTCTGCAGAAAGCTGGCTATAGACCGTCTTCTTGGCTCCTCCCCCACAAATCTCTGGAACTTTTATGAATTCTGGAAACACCAAATATACATTACTTATCACTTTCCTAATTTCAGGAATTTCCCAAAATTTGTCACTTGAATCATGTTATATAAAAAGTATTTGAAAAGTGTCAATATAAACCTTTTTAAGAAATTCTGTGCCATACTTCAGCTGGCAACTGATATGACAATTCTAAGTATGAATGATGACAACTAGACAAAAGGAATGATATATGTAATTTTAAGTGCTCTAGTAGCCATATTAAAAAACTAAAAAGAAACAAGGAAAAGTAATTAGTTTTATTAATATATTTTATTTAACCCAAAGTATTCTAAATATTATTTCAACATGTAGTCGATCAAAATTAATAGAAATAGTTTATATTATTTTTATTGTGGTTTACATCTTCAAAATGTGTTTATTTTATATTTACAGAACTTCTAAGTTAAGGCAATCAGTTAGTTTCAAGTGCTAACATGTGGCTAGTGGCTACCACAATATAGTACAGGTCACAGAGACACTTTTAAACTAAAAGTTGGAAAAACAAATACTGTATGATTCACTGGTAAGTGAGACCTAAGCAATGGGGATACATGATCATTCAGAAAGATTTTGAAGATTCAGAAGGGGACAGGGAAGGGAGTTGAGGAATCAGAAACATTCGGGTGGAATGCACACTATTCAGGATGACAGGTGCACTAAAATAGCTCTGACTTTACTGTACAATGTATCCATGGAATCCAAACACAAATCAGACCCCTCAAACTATTGAACTGTTTTAAAAATGTATAAGTTGGTCCTATTAATAAAGATCCTAGGACATGAACTATAAACTGGCAGTGTCTCAGGCACACTTTCTATAACCTCCACATCAGCTTTCCATTCCTATGACCAGACTCCCAAACTGCTTCACCCCTACAAGCTCACAGCAGGGCTCCCATCTGCCCAGTTTCCAATAGCCATTACTATTTATCCCAGTGGTGGACATCCTCTACAGCCTCCCCCTTGCCTTTATTTCCTCCTGCCTTTATTTAGCTTTCATGGTCCATGAAGTTAATCACACTTGCCAAAACCTCAAACTCTTTTTGTCTCCTATTTTCTTTCCAGCCTCCTGACAAAACCCTAATCCTGGGGTAATGGAGCCATTTGCCTTTTTATGTCTGTATGAGGACTGCTGAGCTGCAGGAGGAAAATTGCACCTATCAACAGTCCATAAATTCACCATGATCAGCTTGAAAGTCTTGATGCTTGCCTGGCTATCTTCCTCTCACCTGGCTTCTGTTACCGCTGCTACACAGAAGCCAATCTTACCAACATCAACATTGGCCTTATATTGACAGTGTTGCTCACTATAATGGTCACTTTTTGGTCTTATGATTTATAAGACTAAACACAGGACCTTATTTGAATAGACTCACCCCAATACCCAGCTGTGCCCCTTCCCTTCACTTTTTACAGCTGATATGCACAAGGCTTCTTCTAGCTCTTCTCTGGAGTGTAATCTTTCCTTCCTTTTAGCCTTTGCACATACTGGCTCCTCTATCTAAAAGAGTTTCTCTTCATCTATCCCCTGCTCTAACACATCCTTAACTTTTTGAAAGATAATTATTTCAGATATTGTTTCCTTCAAGAAGCTTTTCCTATCCACCCACACCTCCTAGGTAGAACCCTCTATTATTATAAAACTTTACTCTCTCCTGCACTGTCAGGTTTCCCTCTTCACTACTGGATTCATTTCATGAACATACAAATGTGGCTCTTTTGCTTATCAGATTAAAACAAAGCAAAACCTAATAACCTCTCTGTACCAGCTTCTTCCACCAGCTACCACCCAATTCCCCTATGTTCCTTTTAGAGTAGAGTATGTTCTCATCTGGGGACAATTTGGCCCTCCAGGAGACATTTAGCAATGTTTGGAAACATTTCTGGTTGTTCAACTAAATATCCTACAATGCACAGGACAATCCCCACAACAAAGAATTCCAAAATGTCAAGAGGGCTGAGTTTGACAAAACCTCTTTTAGAGCAAAACTCTTTTGTCTCTACTCCACATCTCTGATTGGTTCTGTCATTTTCTCTTGAACCTATTCCAGCCAGGCTCTCATTCCTATCACCTCCCCAGAGTAATCCAAGATCTAAACAGTCACTCTCAGTCTTCGTCATACTTGACTTATTGACAGCATTTGACACATACGATGCAGTGTAACAGGCACCTAACACCCCAGACTTCTGTTCCTCCTCCAAGGCTTCTATGTTTGTATTCTTCCCAATTTCAGCTGATGTCAACTTTATTCTTCAAGTTGTCCAAGCAGTCATTCTTGCTTCTTCTCTTGCGCTTTTGCCTAATTTGTCAGCAAATCTTATTGGCTATTCCTTCAAACTCTATCTGGAATTTTACTACTTCTCCCAACTTCTACTGCTGCCTTGTTGGGTCACGCTTCCCTAATCTTTCACATAGTGTTGAGGTCCTAGATTATTGCACTGGCCTCCCGCAGGATCTCCCTGCTTCCTCCTTTGCTCAGACAACTGGAGTGAGCATGAAAGAAGATGAGATGTTGCTCCTGATCGAAATTCTCCAAGGGCTTTCTTTCTCATTCAGAGTAAAAGCCAAAGTGTTTTAGTTTTATTTGGAGGTTTATTTTTTCTTTTTCATTATTGAATTCTTTTTTTCCTGCCAGCATCAGGAGATTAGCTATGAGGAAAACCGTAAATCATGACGGTCCGTAAATCCCTACCCACTGTGACTGCTGACATGGCTCTTTCCTTCCCTCTGTCTTGCTTCCTCTATTACTCCCCTGCTGCCTTACCTTAAACACTATGGGCACATTCCCTACAGAGGGCCTCTTTACCTGCAACATTCCCTTCCAAAGACTGTTGTGGCTTGCTACCCAATACCAACACTCAGCTCTTCACTGAAATGCACATTGTCAGTAAGAAATTCTCTGGCCAGCCTACTTGAAGTCACAGTTCCCTTCTTCCCTGCCCTCTTCTCTACTTTTCCTTTTACAAAAGGATAAAGTATCTCCTCATGTAAAACTTTGCAGATTTTAAGCATTTCTTTTTTATTGACTATTTCTTCCTCTGAGAATATAAACTCCATTATGGCAGGGTTTTTGTTTTCATCCTTCTTGCCATCGGCCCCTGGTACACAGTAGGCTCTCGATATATAATTTTGGAATGAATTCATGAAGGAATGAATGAACAGTATCCTCAATAAAAACTTTGAGAAACATTTGCCATCGTATTATTTTTATTACTCTGTCAACCACCATATCATGTGAGGTTTAAATGGTTAACATGTACATGGACTCTTACCACATTAAATGCTTGCTTGAATGAATTTCTTTTCTTCGGCCTTCTTTCTTGCTCAGGCTATTTGCTAGATGTAATTAAGCAAGCTTATCTTCTTCAGGCTTCAACTGCTACTTCAGTGTCATTAACTTTCCAAATTTATTTATCTTTGACCTCACTTCCGTTCCTGATTTGCATTTGTATTTCCAACAACATATTGCATATTTAACTGCATCCCTCAATTACCTATACTTCAAAATCAACACTTAGAAACTCAGAGACATTTACCCAACCCCTCTCTCTGACTTTACATAAAAGTATACATGTCGAAACTGTTCTTTTATACATGTATTTTTATTTTGGTTATTTGTCTCAGCAGCTACTCATATGATCAAGCTCAAAACAATGGAATCATCCTTATTTTTTTCTGTCCAATAGCGTATATATCTAATTGATCCCCACATGCTATTGATTTTTACCTGTGACATTGTCTCGCACACATGCCTTCTTTTCTACTTCTTTTCCATGTTGTCAGATCTTTGGTTAAGAGTACTATGTGGGTGAATGTAAAACCTTCCTAATTGTTTTCTGAGCCTCTAGCTATTCTAATTTACAATTTACAATTCTAAACAGCTCCAGCTCCAGGTTCAAAATTCCTAATATGTCATAAAGTAGCTTAATCTTCTGGACTAGGGTGGACCGTAGTTTTGTAGACAATACTTACTACATTAATATAATAATCCACAAGCTCCTGGGAATAACTTTATATGATAGCTTTAACTCACTTGAGTGGACAAGACCTTGGAAAAACAAACCTGAGATGAGGCACGATTGTTAATCTTTTAAGTCCAATAGGGGATCCCAGATTTGGAAGTGGGATGGAAGCTTTTAGGAGAAAGTGATAAATTTACACATGGAACAAATGACACAGAAGCAAAAACAGATTATAGCATATTCAATGAACTGAAACTATATATATATGTATGTATATAAATCTCTCTCTATATATATACACGTATATAAATCTCTCTCTCTCTATATATATATATATACAGAGAGAGAGAGAGAGAAATAATATTTTTAGGTATGGTAATATGATCTTAGGGTCTTTAAGCTCTCTTTGGAAGAAGTTTGAAATAAGATGAGAAGAAATGCAAATACAGTAGAACCTTTATAAGTTCATCACTCAACAGACTGGTCAATATACAGAGGTAGTCAACATAAAGAAGTAAGCCTACTGTACTGATAAGTACATGTGGCACATGTCTGATCTATGAAAATTAGGTCAACTTAAAGAGGTGGTCAATGTAGGGAGGTGGTCAACTATGGAGGTTCTACTTATAAGCATTACATAGAACATACATGTTCTTTTTTTGTCTGTCTGAAACAATAATTCCAGGGGAAAACCCTAAAGGGAGATGAGTCCATGTATTTGTGGGAACATCTTCCATTTCTTTTCTTTCTTTCTTTTTTTTTTTTTTTGAGACAGAGTCTTACTTTGTCACTCTGGGGATAGTGCCATGGCATCTTCATAGCTCACAGCATTCTCAAACTCCTGGACTCAAGAGCTCCTCTTGCCTCAGCCACCTGAGTATCTGGGACTACAGGTGCTCACCACAATGCCCAGCTAGTTTTTCTATTTTTAATAGTGTTGGGATCTTGCTCTTGCTCAGGCTGCTCTCAAACTCCTGAGCTCAAGCAATCCACCTATCTTGGCCTCCCAGAGTGCTAGGATTTCTGGTGTAAGCCACCAATCCCAGTCTACATCTTTTGTTTCTAAGATACTAGCTTCCTCATGCTATGAGGACATACTCTGATGCTCACTCACCACGATACCTGATTAGCCCACCACATCAAGAGAATGAGCCAAGAAGATTAGGTAATAATCTTATTTAGTTACTTTACAGTTTGCACTTTCAATTACCTAAACTTAATGTGCTTCTTAAATATGATGAGGACAGCAGAACAAATATTATGTCTCTATTACAGTTAAGGTCCCCAAAGATGGAGTTTGTTGGCCAAGATCACAAACCTAGGAAAAACTCATTTACCCTTGTTGACGTTAACTTAAGAAGTGCTTATTAAATCTAGATTGTAAAACTATGAGATAATTAGTTAAAATTAATCAGAGTATGTAAATATCTTTAAATGAAAAGAGTTGTGTCTTGGTCTGCAATGAAAAGGCCTCTATAAAATCATCTTAATGCCATATTTTCTCTGTTAGTATTTTCTAGCCGTATATAAATATGAGTCTACATTTTTATTCCATCATGAACTCCTTGAAGATAATGCTTAGGTGATATTTATCTCTGTCTTCTGACGTTGTGTTTCTGCCATTCAGGCAGAAAAGTCTGAATAGAAATTTATTGAATTGAATAAATATTTGTCATTCACAGGACAGAGACATGCATAGTGTCTAAGCACAGTTTATTCCCTGTCATCAATAAATCTCAGCATGGTTTTCTCCTTTCCCTGCTTTCTACTTAGCATAAAAACCTAATGGTGACTGGCCAAGGAAATTTCCTTTACTACTGGCTGTGAACTTTGTCTTTTAAATTCAAAGCTGGTATACACATTGAAGACATTGTAATAGTCTTAACATATTTCTCTTAGACATCTGAGAACTACTCAGAGCAAAGAGTTAGCATAGAGTTCTAAAAATACAACTCTCGATTGTAGACCAATAGATATTTAATTTGAGGAGTAAAGAAGATACTAGAAGAATTAGAGAAGGAAAGAGGAAAACAAATAAATAGAAAGTAGATAATAAGATAGACTTCCCTTCATAGCTGTGAGCCCCAGACTAAAAGATAGGCAATGCTGTTATTCTGTAACACAATTCTAATAAGGAGCATTTAAAAAAACTTGTGTAAACAGCAATAAATATTTATTTAGTGGCTAAGGTGCCATTTCAGAAAAGAAACAAATGTGTTCTGTTTTGCTTTCCTTGTTTACAATGAATTAAGAAAGGTCTTTTTCCAACCTTTAACTGTTAACATTCGACTGTCTAGGTGTATGGCAAAATAATGCTTACGAATCTGCAAGAAGACATCATTTTGAAACAGATTTTAGGCAATCTTATAATGCTTAATAAAAAAAATTAAGTGAATGGCTCGGTGCCTGTAGGTCAGAGTTAGGGTGTCAGTCACATACACCCAGGCTGTGGGTTCGAATCACAGCCAATCACAACAGTGTGTGTTGTGCCAATCAACAATGACAACTGCAACAAAACAATAGCGGGCATTGTGGAAGACACCTGTAGTCTCAGCTACTCGGGAGGCTGAGGCAGAAGACCGCTTAAGTTCAAGAGTCTGAGGTTGCTGTGAGCTGTGACGCCACAGCACTCTACCTAAGGCGACAAAGTGAGATTGTCTTAAATAAATAAATAAAATGAATGTTAATTTCACCTCATTTCGACTCTAATCTGTGGACTCCGGAGTCCCCCACTTAGCTCTTTAGGCTTCCGTTTATTTTTTTTAAACCTATTAAAATGGAAGATGCAGATGACTGTCCAGATCCTTTCTAGTTTTGCCTCTCTATGAACTATTCCTTGTGTTTCCTTTGTTTTTGCTAATGGTATTTGGGGCACTTTTCTCTATATTCTGGAGTCTGGGGACCGGCTGCCCCGGGTGGCATTTGGGTGGGAGGAGCGGATCTCTGGCTCCTACAAACTGGTTAGGATGTTAGAGATGGGAATCCTTTTGTGTGTGTGTGTGTGTGTGTGTGTGTGTGTATGAGAAAGTCTCACTCCACTGCCCAGGATAGAGTGTCGTGCGGTGATGTAAGCCTACCTCACAGCAACCTCAAACTCCTAGGCTCAAGCGATCCTCCTGCCTCAACCTCTCAAGTAGCTGGGACTGCAGGTGTCGGTACCACTACCTGCTAGTTTTTCTATTTTTAGAATAGACGACTCTTGCTCACGCTGGTCTCCAACTCCAGAGCTCAAGAGATCCTCCCACCTACGCCTTACAGAGTACTAGGATTTCAAGCAGGAACCACGGGCCTCGCGGGATCCTTTCAAGTTTAAGTTGCGCCCAGAGCGCCAGCTGGAGCCCCACCCGAGTCCTCCGCTAACCCCCAGGCGCCAACTTCCACTGTGGACTCACCCCGGCGGGGCGCGGGGCGGGCGGGGCGCGAGGTGGGCGGAGCCGGGTCACGTGACAGGTCAGGTGCCCGCCCCGCCCCGCTGCCGCCCTGGCTGATAGTCCCGACCCGCAACCTCATTCCGCACGTGGCGTTCCCCAGCCGGCGGCCGCTAGTTCCCCGACCCGCAGCTGCGGCCATGACTCCCGGCCAGCTCGGTGAGGCCCGGGCGGGGGGTGCCGTCTGCGTCCCGGCCCGGCGGCCAGGCGTGGTCCCGCGCGCTCGCGCAATGGCGGCGGCCGGCGTGCCCGCGAGTCCGCGAGTCCGCGACCGGGCCTGCCCCGCCCCGTGGGGCCCGCGCGTGCGACCCGCGGGAGTCGGGCCGAGCAGGCCCCTCGGTGGCCGTGCGGTTCCTGACTTTGTTGCACCAGGTCCCCTGCCTAGGCCTTGGGGAGCGCAGTGTAGTGCGGTGATGTAAGCCTACCTCACAGCAACCTCAAACTGCGAGTAATAGAACGAATGTCTTCTCTTTCAGCCCTAGTCAGTGTCTCGGACAAAACCGGCCTGGTGGAATTTGCGAGAACCCTAACTTCTCTGGGTTTGAATCTGATTGCTTCCGGAGGGACTGCAAAAGCTCTCAGGGATGCTGGGCTAGCTGTGAGGTAAGGCGCAGGCGGGAGGAAGGGTCCCAGGGTGTGAGTGCCCCAGCAGGCCGCGAGGTTGGTACAGTGCTCACCCCGTCTGTGGAGCGGGGCTCAGAGGTCTCAGAACGATGCATGAGTTTACAGAGCTAGGATGGGACCCGCTTGTCTGATGTTTGAACGCTAGTTCTTCGCCACTTCCTTTAACAAATAAACTTAGGTGGGGCATTTGTTATGCAAGAAAAACTCCAGTTATGATTCATATGAGCTACCTTTCTTGGAATCTCTGGTAACCATGTGAAGGTACAGATCATTCGCTCATTTACAAGCTGTTCATTACCTGACCAGGCAATGGAAAGAAGGACGGTACATACCTTTGGGACGTCTTGAGGTCAGGATGCTATTCCTGACCTCAAGGACTGGCAATCTGTCAGGAGAAATAACTCAACTCACAGGAAAGTAAAACAGCCTTATACCCACCCCTGAAATATATTTTAGAAAAGGAATGGAAAGATCCATGTAAGGGTAGATTATTACTTTTTCTTATAATTTGCACAGTGTACAGCTTCCCCATATTTGACAAGTTTGAGTGCAAGACTGCTTTACTTCACTTTTTAAATAAGTGCTTTCTGAAGTCTTTTTGCATCTTGTCTCTGATGTGGTTCTCATGGTAACTGTGAGACTCATGAAGTCAGGGTAGCTGGCTCTTTTCTCATCAGTAAATTGAGGATCCAAAGTCCCGTGTGTTCTTTCCATTAGGCCAAGTTAGGGTCTTCCCTAGTGTAGTTGGAACTTAATTTAAATTCCTCATCGGTGGCTTCTTTTTTTCACACCACATTTTGTATTATGGAAACATTTAGGCATAATGAGAAGCAAAAAGATACGGTGATCCCTCATGTCCTGTATCTGTCACCTAGTTTAAATATTTATCGGCTAGTCTTGTCTTTTTACCTCCACCCATTCTGCTTGCTTCCATTGTGATGGTATCTTTTTTTGAAAATTGGGAATCAAAATATGTCTCTCTCTTATTAAAGGATGAGAGTGTTCACCATGAGTGGTTTATTTTAGAGCTCAGCCTAATAAAGTTAATTCAAATATAAACAAGTTAGGTGTTTTACATGTATTAATTTGTATAGTCCTCACAACAACTTTTTCCCATAGGTAGTGTTTGATAGATTAGGAAACTGAGGTACAAAGAAGTTAAGTAACTTGCCTAAGATCAGACAGGTAGTTAAGAGGCCAGGATTTTGTGGGCCAATACTTAACAAAAGACAGGCTGACGAAAGCATAAAGGATTTATTTAACTGAAGTTTTATATGACATTAGAATGAAGACATAAAGAGGCATAGAAAAGCACCTATTTTATTGCTGAGGGTTGGTGAAGAATGGACACAATGTAGAAATATGATTAAGTAAAAAGGAGATTATCTAATGCTAGTAGACTGAAGTGGGGAAACCCAGGAAAGCCAGTCTGTTCAGACTCTTTCTGCTTCTCGTAGAATTCTTTCCTCCTGAAGGTCTTATGACCTACTGTCGGGCAAGGGTAAATCAGCTCCGAGACAGGACAGTGAGGAAGATTAGAATAATAATTCTAGTTTTTATGGCTGGCTTTGGGGAATGGAGAGTTTAGTTTTAATGGCCTTCTTTGGGGAACAGGAATTCTGGTTTCTCTCATGCATTTTGGGGGAGAATGAAGGGTGAGAGGAAATTGAAGAGACCTGGTTTTGAGGCCTTCTCTGTTATTTAGTTCAAGGTATTCGGGATGCTATAGCTCCGTACTTCGGGGTATCATTTTCAGAGCCCCAACAATTATATCCCAAGAAATTACCCATTGCCTTGTCATGAAGTCAAATGAGATTTTAGTCATCGAGTATATAGCAGTGAGCATACAGAGAATTATTTCTGAAGTCTTCTACTTTTAACATATACATTCTTAAGTACAGAGGAGTAGGGTGCTTTTTAATTACCCCAGATGCTTAATTCTAAGAATAAACTTTCAGTAAGTTTTGTGGAGTTTTTTTTGTTTGTTTGTTCAATTCACATGA
Organism: Arctocebus calabarensis; assembly: GCA_963573935.1. Lineage (NCBI taxonomy): Eukaryota > Metazoa > Chordata > Mammalia > Primates > Lorisidae > Arctocebus > Arctocebus calabarensis. Next base: position 16,572 of record CAUYON010005111.1, on the reverse strand, counting down.
TTAGTAATGGCAATGCCTCCTCTTAAGTTATAAGAGATTCTTTTTGGTTGGAGGAACTGCATTTTATTTCCTGAACTCCAGGAAAAGGAGTTTTGAATTTGAAACAGTATCATCAGTTGATGTTAGAACTCTGTGTCTTTGTGTAAACAGTCATTTATAAGTGACCCTAGGAGAACTTATCAAGAAATTCTGTCTTAATGGTGAAATTTGCTGCTTTGAAATGTTTATTACAGTCCCCAGCAATTTAGGAGGCTGAGACAAGAGTCTGAGCCCAGGAGTTCAGGGCACTGAGATGGGGCCTGTGAGTAGCCACTGCATTCCTGCCTGAGCGACATTAATACAGGCTGTATGTGTTGGTTGAAGAAAATTTGAAACATGTGGCAAAACTATGAAGAGGGTAGTAAGTAAAAATGACTTATTCTTAACATGTCCATGTGTTTTTCTTCCAGCATTTTTATAATTTACGTTTTGTTTCATAGCGCTTGCAGTTTTACTTCTTGCTCTTTTTATTCTCATTTATCATGGGCATTTTTTCACATAATTAGAATTTATAAATTCTGCTAGAGATGATGTAGACAGGTACAACTTTCTGGAGGTCAGCGTGGTGATGTGATGTGGATAAATATTTGAATAGTGTCCTTTGTTTGCCCCTTTTTCATATTTTATGATTGTTTTTTCTAGTTTACTTTTTTATTTTTTGAAGGAATACAGTGGGCTTATTTTCTCCTTGTACAAGCAGGGTGGGGTGTTACCGAGTGACCTTCCAGAAGAGTTAGAATTATAAGCTTGGAGTATAGAGGGTGGTTTTTTTCCCTGCCTACGGTCTCACTCTCTGTTCTGGGTCCAGTTTGTATTACTTTAAATGTAAAAGATTTTTTGTATTTTAATTTATTAGAATCAGGTTCTTGCCGTGTTGCCCAGGCTGAGCTCAAGCGATCCTCCATCTCAGCCTCCTGAGTAGCTAAGACTGGGCTATTTGACGTTTATGTAATTGGAGCTGTTAGCTATCTGTACTCTCCCTGTGTAAAAATCAGTAGAAAATATATTAAAACGCTTTTTTGAAAAGTAAATAAATTTTATTTAAGAAATGAAATATAGTGAAAGACCTAAGAAACTAGAATAATTTTTTCTATTCAACTCAGTTTCAAAAATTTCTTTAAATGAGAATAGTAGACTTAAGAATGGGAGATAGTTTGAATAGTATAAATGACACTTTAGACAAAACAGCAGTAATACTCTTTTATCTGTTTTCCAGAGATGTCTCTGATCTGACAGGATTTCCTGAAATGTTGGGAGGTCGTGTGAAAACTTTGCATCCTGCAGTTCATGCAGGTAGGTGGTTGGTACCATCAGTGTAAAATCATCAGTAGTTTTCAAGAATATTTCACACCTATAATCCTAGCTCTAGAAGGCTGAGGAGAGCAGATTACTTGATCTCAGGTCTTCAAGACCAGCCTAAGCAAGAGCAAGACTCTGTCTTTACTAAAAATAGAAAAACTAGCTGGGTGTGGTAGCAGGCACCTGTAGTCCCAGCTACTTGGGAAGCTGAGGCAGGAGTATCACTTGAGCCCAGGAGTTTGCGGTTGCTATGAGGTATAATGATATAACAGCACTCCACCAAGGGCGGCAGAATGAGACTTTGTCTCAAAAAAAAAAAAAAAAAAATTTCAGTCAATAACTTCATAGAATAAAGGAGGAAAAAGGTCAAAACAAGTCTACATGTAAAGTTATATTGATTTTTGTCACATTTGCTAACAAATTTCATAATGAATCAGAATCTGTTTAAAATCTAACTTCTCTTTCGATATGATAAAGTCAGATTATTTTTCTCTGCTTTTTATTTAGTCTTGAACTGTTAACTGATTTAGAGTGTGGTATTTTTCACTAGTTCCTGAAAACATTTAGATTTTATAGTATGAAAGATTTTAAACAATTCAAACAGAATAAAAGATCGCCGTATAACTGATTTTCAAAAGAATTTTGTTTTCAAGGTGCTTTACATTTGTTCATTTATCTAAGACAGGTAGGAATTTTCAGGCAAGCCACTGACTCTTGGGAACATGTAGCCTGTAATGGAACTAGCAACAGTTTCATAAAAATTTCCTTTACTGGCCTGGCGCCCATTGCTCAGTAGGTAGGGCACCGGCCACATACTCAGGGGCTGGCAGTTCAAACCCGGCCCAGGCCTGCTAAGCACCAATGACAACTACAGCAACAACAATAAAATAGTTGGGCATTGAGGCTAGCACCTGAGTTCCAGCTACTTGGGAGGCTGAGGCAAGAGAATTGCTTAAGCCCAAGAAGTTGAGGTAGCTGTGAGCTGTGATGCATTGGCACTCTAGGGAGAGTAACATAGAAAATTTCCCCTTTTTTATATTTTGTTAATAAAAAGGATCAAAAACTAATGAAAAAGATTTTTGCAAATCTTAATTTTTCTGGATTACTGCTCAACTATGTGTTTGGTATTTTATAGGCCCCAAGTGGTGGCTCACTCCTGTAATCCTACCACTTTAGGAAGTTAAGTGGGGTCAGGAGTTCAAGACCAGTCTGAACAACATAGTGAGACCCCATTTCTCAAAACACAAATAATCAGCTGGGAATGGTGGCATGTACCTGTATCTGTGGTGCCAGCTATTCAGTAGCTGAGGCAGGGGGATCACATGAGCCTTAGGAGTTGGAGATTCTGTGAACTATGGTGACACCACTGCTTTCATGCCAGGACAATAGAACAAGACCCTATCTCCAAAACAAGAAATAGAAAAAGATAGTAAAACGTTTAAATTCATTGATGATACTGTTTTAAAAGAAGTACCTTATTCTGATTTGTTTTTTGAACTAATACTTTAATTTTGTTTAATTAGGAATCCTGGCTCGTAATACCCCAGAAGATAATGCTGACATGGCCAGACTGGATTTCAGTCTTATAAGGTAAAAATTTTAAATTGAACTTGTAACACATTAAGGACAAAAGAGAAAGTATGCCAAACCTGGTATCCCTTTTTTTTTCTTACTCACTGTAAGCCTTTACTGAGTACCTTCTGTGTGACATAACACTTGTATAAGCATTTTGGTTTGGCCAAATTTACATTATCAATATACATACTTAAACTGAAAACAACTTGTGTTTTTTTTTTTTCAGGAAGTTATGATATAAATTTTTCTATATACAGGTTGAATACCCTCTATCTAAAATGCTTGAGTCCAGAAATATTTCAGATTTTGGATTTGGGGGATATTTCCAGGTAATATGCTAATTAAGCATCCCTGATCTGAAACTTCTGAAATATATAATGCTCCAAGAAGTATTTCCTTTGAGCATTCTGTTGGCCCTCAAAGTTTCAGATTAGGGATGTTCAACCCATACAGCCAAGTTAGTTATTTGCATAAAAGTATTGTCTGTTTCTTTTAAATATTTGTAACAGTTTTATTGAGATATCATTTATATACCATAGAGTTCACCAGTTTAAAATACACAATTTGGTAGGTTTCAGTATTTTCATAGAAGTTGTACAACCATTAACACATTCGTTATTAAACATAGTCATCACCCTGCCCCCCAAAATCTCCTGTACCCTATGCAAAATATTCTGCATTTTCCTCCAAGCCCCTCAGGTTTGGCAGCCACCCACATACATTCTGTCTCTGGATTTGCCTGCATTGTACTTTTCATGTATATGAACTCCAGCATTGTGCACTGTTTTTGTGACTGGCTTCTTTCACCTCACATGTTTTCAAGGTGTGTCCATGTTGTAGCCTAGTATCAGTACTTCATTTAATTGCTGAAAAATAATCCATTGCATGGATGGGGCTATACCCCGTTTTCTTTATCAGTTCATTAATTGATGGACATTTGGGTTGTCTACTTTTTTGGATGTTATGAACAATGCTGCTGTGTGCAAGCTTTCATGTGAATATAAAACTTGCAACATGTTTTGTGTGGAATTCCTTGGTCATAAAGTCTCTCTCTGTTAACCTTCTGAGGAACTGCCTAGACGGTTTACTAGGGGGGGCTACACCATTTACATCCCAGCAGCAGTTACTGGGGTTTCAGTTTATGCACATCCTCACCAAAATGTGTAATTCCCTGTCTTTATTTCTGGTTCTCACCCTTCTGGTGGTTGTGAAGTGGCATCTCGTGTGATCATGGTTTGTACTTCATGATGAGGCTGAGCATTTTTTCCCATGCTCATTAGCCAGCTATGTACCTTCCTTGGAAAAATGACTGTTCAGATACTTCACCCATTTTTTAGTTGACTGATTTGTCTTTTTGCTACTGAGTGGTAAGGTTTCTCCCCCCATTCTGTGCATTATGTTCCTTTCTTGGTGGTGTCTTTTGACCATCACAAATGTTTTTCATATTGATGATGTAGAATTTATTTTTCCTTATGTTGCTTGTGCATCTGGTATCATGTAAGAAACCATTGCCTGATCAGGGTGAGGAAAGGTTTTTTTATGTTTTCTGTTAAGTGTTTTCTTAGCTTTGGTTCTTATACGTAAGATATTTTAAGATTCATTTTAAGTTAAGTTTTTTATATGTATGTGAAGTTGAAATCCAACTTTTTACTTTTGTATGTGCCTGTCCTCTAGTCCTAGGATCATTTGTTGAAAAAGACCACTCTTTAATCATGGAATAGTCTTGACGCCTTTGGATGGTGCGTCTAATGTGACGTCAACAGGATACCATTACTGGAGCTTTGTAGAAAATTTTGAAATTGCAATTGAGTCTTCCAACTTTGTTTTTCTTATTCAAGATTGTTTTGATTATTTAGAGTTGCTTGCATTTCCACATGATTTTTAGAATCAGCTTGCCCATTTCTGAGGGGGAAAAGGTAGTTGGAATTTTCATAGGAAGTGTGTTGATTTTATAGATCATTTTGGGAAATATTACCATCTGAATAGTGTTAAATCATCCAGTCTATGGGCCTGGTTGTCATTACGTTTATTTAGATTTTCTTTAATTTCTTTCAACAGTATCATATACTTTTATGAAATTCTAACTTATTCTTTTTTGTGCTATCATTAAGTGGACATGTTTTTTAAATTATGTTATTGTTTCTTGATAATGTGTATTAAAACAACTGATTTTTGCATTTTGATCATATATCCTTTTAACTTATCAAATTCACTTCTTAGTGCTAGTAGGTCACATTTATGAGTTCTTTAGGATTTTTCTATACAAAAGATCATGTCACCTGTGAATACAGAGAGACAACTTTTTCTTTCCAATCCACATGCTTTTATTTATTTTTCTTTACAAATGGTTCTGGCTTAAATTTCCAGTACAATGTTGAATAGTAGTGGTGAGTGGACATCCTTGTCTTATTTTTGGTCCTAGGGGGAAAGCATTTCATCTTTTTCCTTAAGTATGACATTAGGTGTGAGTTTTGGTCTCACTTTGTCATGTTGAATAACTTTCCTTCTGTTCTTAAGTTGTTGAAGATTTGTATCTTGAGCATTGAATTTTAGCAGATGCTTTTTGTGCATCTATTAAGATGGTCAGGGATTGTTCTGTCCTTTATTAATGTTACATTAACTGATCTTTTTTTAGATATTAAACCAATCTGACATTCCTGGGGTAAACCCTCCTTAGCTATGGTGTGTACTTATTTTTATATTCTTCTAGATTTGGCTTGCTAGTGTTTTACTAAGGATTTTTGTGTCAATTCACATGAGAGATAATGGTCCATAGTTTTCTTGTGATGCATCTGTCTGGTTTTGGTATCAAAGTAAATGGGCCTAGTAGACTGAACTGGGAGTGTTTTCTCTTCTCTTCTGGTTTTCTTTTTAGTAGTTTTCCCCAGTTAGGCTTATTTGGCTGGGGAGTCTGGCCATGAATCTCCCCATAGTGCAGTTGGGGAGTGAACTCCACTTCATCGGTTGTTAATTTTAGATTAGTTCTGTGTTTTAAAATTGTATACAGCCTGTTTGTTGGGAAGAGAATCTGAATTTGAATGTTCTGGATAATAGTGATCACATTCCAAAATAAGAATGTTATCTGTAATCTTGCATTTTACATTTCTAGTAAAATATTTAAAACTTTTGAAGGCTTGACAGTACTGGGTAGCCAAGGTTACCTAACACTGTAGTATGTTTTGGAGGGAATAATGTGTATCAGATCAGAACACTGCTAATTAAGTTACCTTTTTTGCCAGTAGGATGTCTTGCTTTGTGCTTTTTGTTTGTTTTAAGGAGATGGGGTTTCGTGCTGTTTCTCAGGCTGTTATGCTATAGTGTGATTGCATGATTATAGCCTACTGTACACTCAAACTCCTAGGCTCAAGCAGTCCTCCTGCCTCAGCTTCCTGAGTAACTAGGATTACAGGTGCACACTACCATGCCCAGCTCACTTTTCTATTTTTTATTTTTTGTAGAGATAGGATCTCGCAATGTTGCGTAGGCTGGTCTTGAACTCCTGCCCTCAAGAGATCCTCTCACCTTAGCTTTCCAGAGTGCTGGGGTATGTGCATGAGCCAATGCACCCGGCCCATGTTGGCTTTTTTAGCACATCGTTTTAGAATTTGAAAACATAAGACTCTCAGTTTACATTTTAGGTCTTTATGGTTTCTGGTCATTGCTAGCTTATTCTTTTCCTGGATTGCTATCCAGGAAACCACATAAATTGAGTTTTTAACAGCAGCTTAATTCCTGTTTGTCGTAGAGTTGTTGTTTGTAACCTATATCCCTTTGTGAAGACGGTGGCTTGTCCAGATGTAACTGTTCAGGAGGCTGTTGAGCAAATTGACATTGGTAAGTTAGAAAAACCATTTAGAAGATTGATTATTTAATAAGTTATTTTACATTTTTCTATTTGAGATAGAAAATAGTTACTTCTCCTAGATTATGTTCTGGGATGATTATATTTTCTAAGGGAGGAGTGTGTGTGTGTGTAGAAACATCTGGATTATTTCTTCATTTTTAAGTCAGATATTTAAGTGGAAGTGTGTGTACAATGATTTTATTTAAAAGAAGTTTATGAACTGATACCTAAATAAAAAAACAAATGTCTTTTGTTCTTCAAAGGTGGAGTAACCTTACTGAGAGCTGCAGCCAAAAACCATGCTCGAGTGACAGTGGTGTGTGACCCAGATGACTATGCCCCAGTGTCCACAGAGATGCAGAGTTCCGAGAGTAAGGATACCTCCCTGGAGACCAGACGCCAGTTAGCCTTGAAGGTGGGGGCATACTTTCATAATACTGTAAAGTAACATCCATTCAGTGCACAGTTTGCCTAAATGAATAGGATTCAGTTCTCCCTAGGTTCTATCTCCCATGGCTGTTTGCGAGTTTACTATTATTCTGTTAAAAATGGAGAGACTAAATGATAGAGATAATCTGTCAAAACGATTGAAGGAGACTGAGAAAGGGATAATTTGTAGTGTGAGTCATGGTGACCCTGGGATCTTTGGTGTGTGTGCACAGGGCGAGGACATGGTGTTTGCTGTATACCTAAAACCATCTTGTTTTTACTTTGGGACGTGTTTTTATTTTTGTGAGATATTAACTTTTGTGAGTTAATATCTCACAAAAGTTACTTTTTTGTAGGCATTCACTCATACAGCACAGTATGATGAAGCAATTTCAGATTACTTCAGAAAACAGTACAGTAAAGGAATATCTCAGATGCCCTTGAGGTATGGAATGAACCCTCATCAGACTCCTGCCCAGCTGTACACGATGAAGCCCGTGCTTCCCATCACAGGTAAAGCCCGGGTGTCAGATGGCACCAGTTTGCTGTGTCTGGATACCTGTGTCTTCTCTGTATCTGATGTAGTTCACATTTAGAATATAAAGTAAATTCCCTACTACTTTTTATGACCATCTGAAGTTTGAGATGCTGGTTGGACTAGTGAGTGTGAATGTGGAGATACTCTGGAGTTCTGGAGAGAGATCAAGTTGGAGCAACAGTTTGGAATGTCTTTGGCTTGTAGGTGTTTTTGAAAACATAGGATGGGATGAAATGAGCTGGATTTCATAGATGAGGATCAAGACCAAGCCACAGGATACGTCCCAGCTTGAGAGGTAGATAATGCAGGAACCAGAAGAGAACCTGGAAAATTTCAGCCAGTTGCTGTGATGTGTTGAGAACAGAAAAGGGATTATTATTTGCTTTGGGAATGTTACAAGAAGCATTTTCCTTGGAGTGGAGCCTAGAAGTTCAGTTGAAGTGGGTTGAAGTAGATAGAGTCTGAAGTTAGGAAATAAAAATGATAAAGATAATTTTTTGAACAGAATTTAGGACATCCATGGGTTTGTAGAATTAAGAGAAGATTTTTTAACTTTTTGTCCTGTTTCCTCTTAAGGTAGTCTACAGAACTTGTCCTACTCTGATAGAAGGCAGGGCAGGGATAGGGACAGAGGGAGAGTCACAGGCGTGAGGACTTGAATGAAGGACCAAGCCCGGCAGGGAGGGCTGACTGTGGGGAGAGCCAGGGCAGCTTTGCTTCTCTGGGGAGAAGGCACGGCTGGAGCACAGTGCTCGGTGGGTGGACACAGTGTCCTCCATTGTCCTTGCTCCTTGTCACCAACTGAAAGCGGGGAGGAGCGAGGCAGGAGGTTGGGGAGAATTTGAAATATTCTGCTTACCCTTACATTCTGTAGATCCTCAAGTTTTCTACCTCACATATATTTTGAATATTTCAAACATTGGGAAGTCCCCAGTCAACCTGTAAAGTCTTCCAGACTGTAATCATCTGATTAATTTGTCTGCATTAGCTCATAGCCTCTCAGTTCTTCACAACACAGTATCCTTTAAAAAAATGCAAACTAGATGTCACGCCCCACTTTACCATTCATGGGCTTTCCTTGAGTGCCTTGTCCCAGTCTACAAACCCTGTGCCATCCAACTCTCCTCACCTCCCTCTGCAGCCCTCCCTCCACCAGAGTTTGTGCCTCTGCTCATCATGGTCCTAGTCTCAGCTCAGGGAAGCCTTTTCCGACCACCTAGACCAGTAGGTCTCAACCTGTAGGTTGCGACCCACAGGAACTATATTAAAGGACTGCGGCGTTAGGAAGGTTAGAACCACTGACCTAGACCAAAGTAGCTGCTGTCACACTCCATCGCATCCCCCTGTATTGCTGCACCTGCCATCTTAGTGCTCAACACTTTTGCATTGTATGGCTACGTCACATTTTATTATCCATTCATCAGTTAATCCACATGTGGGTTGTTTCCACTGTTTCACTATTGTGAATAATCTAGCTATAAGTATTCTTGTACACATTATGGTATGGACATATTTTCATTTGTCTTGAGTACACATCTAGGAGTGGAATCACATGGTTGCTCTGTGTTTAACCTTTTGAAGAGCTGCCACGTTGTCCACTGTTTTCCAGAGTGGAAGCACCATTTTATACAAGTAGTGTGTGAGTATTCCAGTTTCTGTACATCCTCACCAGTGCTTATTATTATCTGTCCTTTTTATTGTAGACCATATAAGGGTAAGCGGTAGGATCTCACTGTGGTTTTGATCACATTTCCCCTAATGGCTAATAATGTTGTAGTTTTCAGAACATAAGTTTTTTGCACTTCTTTTGTTAATTCTTACCCCCAAATACTTTATTCTCTTTGATGCTATTGTAAATTGAATTATTTTCTTAGTTTTTAATTTTTGGATTGTTCGTTGCTAGTGTATAAAAATACAATTGATTTTTGTGTATTGATCTTGTACTCTCAAACCTTGCTAAACTTGTTTGTTCTAATTGATTTTTTAATGGTTTCTATAGGATTTTCTTTGTATAAGATCATATTATCTGCAAGTATAGTTTACTTTTATAATTTATTTTAAAATAGTAAGTGTGTTCAAATGATTTCTTACATGGATTCATTGTAGAATGCTTTAGTAAGGACTTTTGGTGTGCCTGTGATAGCATAGCGTTCATTTTACCCAGTATGTAAGTTTTCACCCCTCACCCCAGCACTGCCCTTCTGGTTTCCAGGGTCCTTTATGTTTTTGTGCCCATGTATCTCATATATTTTTTATCCATTCATGAATTGAGGGCAAAGATCCACATCTTTGCAATTGTGAATTGTGCTGCAATAGACCTTTAAGTGCAGGTGTCCTTTTGCAAGGTTTTTTAAAACTATCTTCTATCAGAGATAACACGAAGGAAATGAAATTATACATTTTTATTTATAATGTAAATGATGGCCCACTGTTTCTTTGTGTGTGCTGAACTTATATTTATTCACAGGATATACACTAGTTCCTAAATAATCCTGCCAATGTTAAGAAAATAGGCAATGTGAAACTCTGAAGTTATAGTCTTCTTTTAACTGCAATTCCACTCTAGACAGAGTCTGCTAAGTAAGAAAAATCTAGCACATTTTTTTCTTCTCCTTACTTCCCACCCATAGCTCTTGCTTTAGTTTCTAATATAATTTTTTTAACTGGTAAGGTTTATAACTTCAATTTTATACTGTCTCAGTGACTGCCACAATTATTTACTCTTCATTCTGTATGTGGATCCCTGACTGATCACTAGTCTTGTCAGTTTCTCCCATTCCTGAGTCTCTAATGTGGATTTGTTCCAACATTGGCTGGATTTGGTCCTTCCCATTACGTGGGAGATGTGTGTTTATGTGCATGTGTACAGGCTCAGCTGCTTTGTTCTCCTTTATTATCAAGTTCTTATGTTTGCATGTATCTGTTTGCCTTCACTTAAAACATTTATGTAGTCTTGATGTTATTTATTGAGAAATGTCATATGACTGTTCATCCTGCTTAGTAATGTATGTGTGTATTTTTATATGTTATAGTTCTAAATGGAGCCCCTGGATTTATAAACCTATGTGATGCTTTGAATGCCTGGCAGTTGGTGAGGGAACTCAAAGAGGCATTAGGAATTCCAGCTGCTGCCTCTTTCAAACATGTCAGCCCAGCAGGTAAAGCTCTGTGCTCTGGAATACCCTGGAATTGTTCAAAATACTTTTCTTTGTGTTTATTTATTTATTTTTTAATATTAACAAGCTCTAGTGTAAATACAGATATTCTGTGAAGTCTAAAGGTCAAGTCTATTTATAACTGTGTCTATGTAATATAAAATCTGCTAACATAACACATACATACAATTGCATAATATTATGAGACAGGAAGATTAGGAAGTCGTTTCTGTGGTTAAAAATAAAACAGTTTAGAAAGTAAGAGTGAAATGGCTTAATGCAATAGGCTATAATAAATATTTTTTCACATTTAAAAGTAGAACTGAGTAGACATGAAAAGTTGCTGTTATGAAACTTCATATTCAGTCTCTTAACAGCCACTGTGTGAGATGCCTTTTGTGTCTATATTAAGTCCCTAGTTCCGCGACTTAGTTGTCTATTCGCCATATCTGCTGACAGTCCTACATGTAATTAGTTCTAGGATGTTTACTGGATGTTAAAGCGATGTGAGTGGGGAAGAAATAAACAATGTGGTACCAGGCAGGACCGAGAGAGAGCAGGTCAGTGATGAAGTAAACTAGCTTCATTCTCAACTGGGCACTCTCAGGCTTTAGTGGCTCTGCACTTTTAGAGGTGGGAGAGGCAGTGTTTCCACTACTATGTCCACAGCTATGTTTTTGGTATTTAATTATCTGGCTGAATAGATTTCTGTTTAATTTAGCACAGGCACTAGAAAATACGCTTTGTAGACTGAATGTTAAGAAAAATGTCTTGATTTAAGGGTTGACAAGTAGTAATGAGATATTTTCGGTCTGTTTATTATTTGATGGTTTTCTGTACCAGGTGCTGCTGTTGGAATTCCACTCAATGAAGAAGAAGCCAAAGTCTGCATGGTCTATGATCTCTATAACACCCTCACTCCCTTATCAACTGCATATGCACGAGCAAGAGGTCAGAGTAAAGGGGGTTTGGGTTTTGTCGGGGGAGGGGGGTAAGAAAAAGCAATGTTTTATCCTGAATAGGATAGAATAAATATATAGATATTCTATACAATATATAATTTGCAGAATAAAATATGTGCATCACCTTATACAGTTTCAGAGTATTTTAAATTTGGTTTTGTTTGCATTTGAGAATGATTATGTGAGTGCCTGAGAATAAGTTTAAAGTATAGTATATGTTAGTATTTTAATGTAACAAATGGAATTTGGGGAATGCCATTTCATTAGTCCATATTGAATGCATTTATTTGTATTGTTCAGTATGGCTTGTCTACCTATACTAAATTTGGTTAGAGTTATGTTTTATGTAGTATTTCAGAAACTTTTTTTTTTAGTTTAATAACCTGTGAATATTATCTTAATATTTATGGAAAATTATTGAGCAACCTATCATAGTTTACTGCTTACACAAGGATCAGCAAACTGGAGGCTCTTCAGCTGAATTCAGCCTGCCACCTATTTTTGCAAATATACCATATGCATTGGCAATGGCTGATTTTGATCTGAGTAGATACGTTAGAGACCATGTGGTGGCAAAGCTTTAAAAAATATTTACTTGCTGGCCCTTCACAAAAAAAGTTTGTTCAACTCAAGAAGGTAGAACTATAAAACACTTTCTTCTTCCTCACTAATTACTTTAGTGGCCTGTTGATCTGTTATTTAAATAAATCTTGTGGAACAATAAGGTTAGCTTTAGAGAGCTGTCTTTTCTATACATGAATACTTTGTGATAAATACCTCATTTTAATTTTTGTTTACAGGGGCTGATAGGATGTCATCTTTTGGTGATTTTGTTGCATTATCTGATGTTTGTGATGTGCCAACTGCAAAAATTATATCCAGAGAAGTTAGTGGACATTCGTGTATTTTTATCCATGTGTAACTGAGTAAAGCTTTAATTGTTCATAATGTTCTTTGAAACCCTAACCTGTGATATTTATATTTATCATATCTGCATATTAGTTAAATTTATCATTTAATGTTTATATTTATGTAGAACATGGATCCTTGAATTAATTTTGAGACTTAGTGAGTTAATGTTTCAAATAGATATTTGGCTATTCTAACAAACTTTTAATTTATGTATTTAATTCTTTTAAACTCTCCGGTAGTTATCTTAAAGCCATAGTGATTGTTTCCAAAGAACAGAGGCTGCCATCTTGGTTGATGACGTATAATAAATCTTGCTATAAGCCTTCATAGATCTGTAAAGAAAGAGACTGTATATAAGGAAAAGAATATAAGCACCCCCACCCCCATCAGTTGAATATCAAACAAGCATTCCAGAAAGGTGAAAGATACTGTTGAAAGTGGAAAGACAAAGTATAAACAAAGTAGCTCAGATGGCTTGGAGGGCAAAGGAAAATAGATAGAGATTCAGAGGTAGGTGGCTTAGCTCTTCTTTGCCTTAGGCATTCTTTCCATGACCATGTCCATCCATATGTTAGAGGGTATAACAAGACTATGACATTGTATCTTTAATTATGTGAAGTCTCTTATTTACTCTAATCTTGTCTCACAGTTGAGGAATGTGCCTTGCCGTAGGTCATTTAGCCATGACTAGTGGACCTAGAACTAGGACGTCCTCTTCCTCTTGTCAGAGACTATATCCTAAAGAAAATATGTACTAGGAAATGTTTCTCCCTGAGGAGCATAATTTAGAGCAAATCATTCATATATTCTTAGTTAAAACTGACTAAAACTTGGGAAAAGATAGCAAGTTTGATCCATGTGTAACTGAGTAAAGCTTTAATTGTTCATAATGTTCTCTGAAACCCTAACCTGTGATATTTATACTTATCATATCTGCATATTAGTTAAATGGGTTGGCTGTAGAAAGCCGTATTCTAACATAGAATTGTCTTTCCCAAGTGTAGCAGAAGCGCTGTCTGTTGGAGGTAGAAACCAGACAGTGCTGCTACGTTATGTAACAGAGATAATTGTTAGATGTTTTCATAGGTGTTCTCTAGTTTTTTGAAATAGAAATTAACATTTAATGTATTTACAGGTATCTGATGGTATTATTGCCCCAGGATATGAAGAAGAAGCCTTGAAAATACTTTCTAAAAAGAAAAGTGGAAACTACTGTGTGCTCCAGGTCAGTGCCACTCATGTTTAAACCAGTCGTTTGCTCTCTTGTTTGGTGTCTTTTCCTCCATGATTAGTGTTTCCTATATACTGTAATTTAATTTATCCCTCTTTATAAGCTGTTTCTTTGTCCTTAATTCTGAATTTTTTTTAAATACCATGAATTTTGGTTTTAAGATGAGGATAGCTTCCTTAGTCTTAATTTTTTGTAAATTTTCTTAAAATAATGTATTTAAGTACCTATTCACAAGGCATTAGATGTTATTTAATGGAATGTGCCCCCCATCCTTCCCTTCTGCCTGTTACCTTTTTAAGAATTAACTAATATTTTAAATTTCTTGCTTACCTTTTTTAAACGTATTCTCTTTAAAGTTTATAAATACTCAGCAGATATTTGCATTGGCATTTCTTTTTCTATTTCCCTTCTGGCACAAATGTGTCCTGCTTTACCGTCTTGGAAGTTTGTGCCATACCTGTGTATCTGTATTACCCAGCCAATCACCAGTCTTTAGCTGCAGAACACATCCCTGCAGGAGTGACCCAGAAGAGTCCTGGGAGTGAAATTAGGCCTGGGCCACAGGCTGAGTGTATTACTGCCCCTTACAGAGGCTGTGTGACACATTTAATGTGCTAGTGGGAGGTGTAACACACCTTATTTCCCAACACATGTGCCAGCTTCGTGTTCTTACATTTTTTTCATGTCTCATTCAGTGTGAGCTGAATATCTTTTCACATTTAAGGGTGTTTTTATTTTATGAACTATCTATCCATGTTTTTTTATTTTCTTCTATGTTGATATTTTTCTTTCCTTTTTTTTAATGACCTCTTGTCTTAAAAAGCAGTTAGTCTGTAGTCTAAGATGGAGTTCACAGTGAAAATTCGTAATGCTGTTGTTCATAAGCTATGTCAGAAAACCTATGGCATCTCAACTATGTATTATTATGTAATGGAAGTTATTAAGTGTACTCCCTTGTTTGTAAGATTTGCCAGTAATTCTGTTATTAGTTCACCATAGATTCACCGTCAGCTTTTTGAGGAAAGGAGAAAACCCCATGTTGAATGTACATACTTTCTGTAAACAACCATTTGACAGCAAGCTTAACCATATATCTGCTACTCTATTTTCCAGTTTCTTAAGTGCTTTTACTTGTTGTATACTCTCTTATAATTTTTTACAAAGATAGGGTCTCACCATGTCGCCCAGGCTAGTGTTAAACTCCTGACTTCAAGCATTCCTCCTACTTTGGCTTCCCAAAGTACTGAGATGTGGATCTGACCAGTTGTTATGTATGTTCTCTGACAACACAAGGGGAACAATGCCATGTCCATTATCAGTTTTATGTAGCATTATGGAAAATATTTCCTAAAACCTGAGCTAATTGTTATGACCTCTGCAAAACCTGATAATACCACCTTGGAAGGTGTCAAAGGAATACCAGGACTTCATTAGTATTTTTATAGGCTTAGTTTGCATATTGGATGTGTAATTACAACCATGAAATTTTCTCTTGATGTCAGTTAATAGGACAGCATATTGATTTTACTAATGTTATAATGGCTGGAGGTTACAGTGGTGCCTGCCTGGAATCCCAGCTCCTTGGGAGACTGAAGCAGGAAGATCACTTGAGCCCATGAGTTCAAGTTCAACAGTCTTGGTAACATAACCAGACATTATATCTTTTAAAAAAAAAAAAAAAAAAAAAGGCATAAAAAGAAAATTCTGCAGAGGGATGGGCTCCAGTTAAAGAAAATAAAACTTTATAATGCATAATATAAAGGAATATTTTAGAATTCAAGAAAATGTAGTAAGCAAAACACATTTAGAGAAGCTTGCTTATAAATTATAGATATCAGTGCTTTCTAAGTCAGATAGTCCAAAGGATAAATGAAGAAATATTGACAAGTTTAGTAAAATACCTAGGAAGACAGAGTTGTCTTATACATATTATTTCTCAAATCTTAATCTTCTCAGTTCAAAATTTGAGAGAAGATAGTTGTAAATTTACGTCTTAATTCCCTTCCAGATAACAAAGACACAGACTACAGATTCTGATTTTTCCTTTCTAGCTCTTATTTCAAATGTTAGCTAGATATTTTAAAGTAAAGATTTAGAAAGAAAGGAAAATTGTGTGGCACAAAAATTGTGCTTGTTTATTAGCAAATCTTTTTATCTACTGGCCTTCTAAAAATACGCTTACTAGAATCATTGGTTTTAATATGTTGTGTATAAGTTTTAAAATCTATAAAATGCAGAAGGGTAGTAAAACCTGTAAAGAAAACCCACAAAGCAAATTGTTTGTGCCTGGTCATTCTATTATACCCATACTAAGATGATCTTACATGTGCTTAAATTGGAAAAATGCATATAATGTTATGATATCGTTTGCAAATAATTAAATGAAAAATTGGAGAGATGTGGATATGTTACCTTTAACTTTTTTTTTTTTTTTTTTTTTTGGGGGGGGGATTCATTGAGGGTACAAGAAACCATGTTACACTGGTTGCATTTGTTAGGAAAAGACCCTCTTACAATCGTGTTTTGCCCCCAAAAGGTGTGGCACACACCAAGACCCCAAGACCCCACCCCCCTTACTCCTTCCCTCA
>CAUYON010005110.1:0-18137 GCA_963573935.1 Arctocebus calabarensis | reverse complement strand
TACTGTTACAGATATCCTTCATGGCATTTCCTTGATCACTATATAAAGACATTAATACTCTACCTTTAATAAGTTTCGCCAGTACCCTGCTAAGATGCACCGTAGGTGTGTTCCCACTAATTGCCCTCCCTCTACCCATCCCAATTATAGAAGTTAGAATTTTAACATATGAATCTGGGGAGATGCAGATATCCAGACCACAGTCAGTGGCAAGTTACTGGATCACCAAATCAGCAGGACTGTGGCACGCTCCTTTCCCCATATGAAGTAGCTACAGGGTCTGATGGTACAATGAATATGTGACCAGTATAAATAAAAATGATGAAACAGTCTCTAATATTAGCTTGTCATGAAAACACCTTTAAGTGCAACTTTAAGAATTTAGGTGACAGTTATTTCTGATCCATCTATACCTAAAATCCATCAATGATGTGTTAACAAACTCCTATCATAAATTATTTTCCTACATTAGCAATGAAGGATTTTTCAGACAACATGAAGGTCAGAACTTCAAAGCATCCCTCTCAATTGATTACAGATACAATATGTTAGGAAGCATATAAATATATTTCTCTTTGAATGTTCTTGGCAATAAATATTCCACTAAAGTGCTTTGATTTTAGGGGGTCATGGTGAAATGTAATTTTTTTCCAAAGGTAGTATATAAACTTTGTGTGTTTGTAGGGAGGCAAGGTAGCTCCTCTGGTAAAACTGGAAAACATGCTAGACAAATTCTAAAAGAGCTACAAGACCAGAAAATACCTTTTAAATTACAGGTTCTTAAGAACCTTTGAAGTTAATATTAAAAGTTACATTTATTCTTATATGTGTGGTAATTATTCTTATATGTTAGAAATTTGTAAGAATAAACAACTGTTGTGGCATTGGGTTTCACACCTTCACTGTAATTTAAAGAATAAAGTACCATATTGAATACATTTTCATACAGCTTTGCAAGTCACCATATTGAGCTACTCCACACAT
The DNA here is from genome assembly GCA_963573935.1 of Arctocebus calabarensis. NCBI lineage: Eukaryota > Metazoa > Chordata > Mammalia > Primates > Lorisidae > Arctocebus > Arctocebus calabarensis. The sequence goes on along the minus strand of CAUYON010005110.1, from coordinate 17,153 downwards.
TGACTGGGGTGCAAGCACTATGAACCTTATAAAATTATCTACAGAGCATTCATGGTTAATTTTATGTGTCAGTTTGACTGGGCCAAGGGATACCACGGTAGATGGTAAAACATTATTTTCTGGCTGTGTCGGTGAGACTGTTTTAGAAGAGATAAGAATTTGAACCCACAGACTAAGGGAATAACACCCTCTCTTCACTGAGTGAGGGGCCCCATCCAATCCACTGAGGCCTGCACATACCAGAAAATTGCAGGAGGTGAATATGCTACTCTTTGAGCTGTTCCACCTTCTCCTGTTGGCTCAAGACTTACACCCGTACCTCCCCCAGTCTCCAACCTCGGCCCTGCTCTTGGACTCAGATTGGGTTACACCACTGCGTTGGTCACCTTAAAGAGGGCAGACCAGGGGACCCTCAGCCTTCATAATCACATGAACTAAGCCTTAGCATCTCTCCCTGTGTCTCTCTTTCTATGTATCTGTTTAATCATGGGGATATTTTATTATCTTCTGTAAGTAAGAACCATATTATCTGTAGCACTGTTTTATAATCTGCTAACTCCCTGCATCTCTCACAACTATCACCATTACTTGGCCTAAGCTTCCTTCTCTCTTCTCTAAAGCTGCATGGTAATCTCAGCAGTTCTAACAGAATCCTCCAATCCTTTCTCTCCCACACATCAAGCGAGGTTATTTTCACATGACGATTTGACCATGAACCCTGCTAACCCTCACTTAAAACTCGTCATTGGTTCCCAGTACAGATACTAAGCTGGCCTTTTCTGAGACCTGCTCCTTCTCATCAAGGGGACTGCACACAAGCTATTCAATTGCCTGGCCCATTCTTCTCCCTCCACCATTGAACGCACCTGGCTCATCCTGCAGATCTCAGCTGGCTGATCCGCAGCTCTGGGAAGGCTTCCCAAACCCCACTTTGCCCCAGTGCCCAGGTCCCCACACTCCTCTACGGCAGTGTGTGTTCTCCCAGAACAGTGTCGCCGATGACACTTTATAGCACTGCCCATCACATGTGGATGCTAATCATTGTTCTCCAGGAGTCTACAATAGCTGCTCAGACAGAATAACTCATGCCCCGTCTAGAACTCGGATTCTTAACTGCAACCCTTATTCATTACATACAGAGGGTCAGGGCCTCAGTCTACTCATTTATGTCACAAAGTTTACTTTCTACCTATGCCGCTGGTCCCAATGGTGGTGTTTTATTTTCCATTTAGAACCCTCCTGCTCTGAATTTCACAGCATTCCCATTCTCAGGTGGCATTCCTAAATACTGAAGTCAGTAAATTCATGGAAATGAGACTGACTTCTTCCCTTACTACTTTATGGTACATATATCCCTTCATCTAACTGTGTGCATCTTTCACTTCAGTGTGTTTTGTCCTCACCTCATTTCAAGTTCTCCACAAAGGCTTTCTCTTCTACTCATCTGCTCTCGCTATTTTACACCCAGCACAGTGTTCCCCATATAGAAGGTGCCTTCCATATTAAAAATTACCCCTATCATGTGATGGCTCACCTGCTGTGGCAAGCACCAGGGTGGGTATATCAGCATTCTATGGCTGTTCTTGAGCGACAATGATGGAAGCATAGTTAGAGCAGGAAGCAAAGCACATCAAAAATGCAACATGATTTGTCTCTAAGGAAATACTTCCGGGTGTGCATGACCCTGAGGTAGCAGCCCGTTACCATGCTAAATTACTGTGAGGCACAATGGTACAACCAGACTTCTGGATTCAACTTTTTTCTCAATTCTTCCAAGAATTCAGTTATTAGAAATGCTCTAGAAGCAGAAACCAACTGTTCTGTATAGTGGGTGTCTCAGAGCAGAGCAACATGGCAGACTCATTTTCTGAAAGCAACAAGAATCCCTCAACGAGGCCTTAGTGCAGAAAAAGCTAAATTTGCTGACATTCATATAAATCCTCAGAATTTCCCTTATTTGAATTTATTCCATTTTAGTCATTAGAAGAAGGAAAATGGGTAATTATGATTTTTGGAAACACAAATCTTTTAAGTTAGAAACTATTCATCATTGATAAATGTGAAGAATTGGAAAAGCTTAAGTTACCCAGAAGATTCAAGTCTTAGGACACCTAAATATGGAATACCATATAGCCACTAAGTACGTGGGTAAAATATTTAAAAACATGGAAAAATATTCATAAAATTCTGTGAGGTTTAAATGGAGCAATATGTATATAACATGAATCCAAGATTTCAGTGTGGGCTTTGCACACACACCCCCATGAAAACGAGAAGAACGTGTATTAAAATGTTACACTGACTTTCTCTGATTAGTGGGATTATAGGCAACTTCTATTTTCCTTTGTTTTTTTTTCTATTTTCCAATGTTTCTAAAATAAATTAAAATCACTTTGTAATTAGAAAAATAAAACACATTACAAAAGAACTTTCAGAAATTAAATATAAATGCTTTATATTAATGCAGTGATTTTAGTTTTAAAGATTACTACTTTTAATAACATGAGAAAATTCATGATAAAAATCAGGTTTGAAGAGAGAATGTAATTTTCCAAAAATAGGAGCATGAAAAGGGTTTTCCTTAGCCTTGGGCATAGATGCCACACATCAGTTTGTCAAACTTATTAAGCCCAGGGAAAAACTCCCTTACCCACTATTAGATGAATATAAAATGTTGCAATGTAGGGATTTTATATATATATAAATTATATATATTATATATATATAATTAAAAAAATTATTTAAATTATAGAAATTTTGTGAAGCACACATTTTTGAGTTTATATTTAAAGAGTTTTTTCTTCTACCAAAAAATAAGTCAAATCAGGAAAATCTTAATATTCACACTGGAAGTCCTTACAAATGTCTGTTGACTAATGATACAGTCTGTCACAATAAATGAAGTTAACTCGTGTGCCATGTGTAAACACGAGTCTTTCATCTTCATGTAAAAACACTCAAATAGTGAAATCAAGAACAAGTGAAAGTCATGCTCAAAATAAGACAGATTTTATTTTAAGAGATTGTGAAGGTAGTGTTAATTTTTGTGCCACAAATATGAACCAGAACTAACTGAAGTTCTTCTGCCTATAAGAATGTTCTAACATGAACAGCCATGACAAGAAATTCAGTGAATATTTAACACATCTTTACAGAATGGACTAATTAAATTGTATCCCCTAGCATGGTATGAAAACACTAACTTTACTCCTGACTCCAGAGTGCCCCAATCGATCATTAACCACAAATTACTTCACTTAGTAACGTAAGTGAAAATATGTTGACAATAAAAAAAAAAAAAAAATGGAATTAAAGGATATGAAATATAGTCATTCTTTAAAAATTATTTCCAATTTTGAAGATACTACACTTTCATTACACTTGAAGAAAATACCAATGATAAACACAACCACAATACTGTATATTAGAATATATACCTTTGAACTTCATCTCCATTAGAAGAGAAAAGCCACAGCCTGGCTTTTATTTTACCTACCTTTAAAATTGTCAATTTGCTCTTAATAATTACATTAAAATTAAGATAAAATCATGAGTTCTTTTTCTCTTCAAATGAATACTGGAATAGATGACAGGGTGTAAATAAGATTGTACTAAGAATTATCTAGTTAAAATTTTTAAAGATAACCTTTTGGGCAGTCATTTCTGTGTATTATTTGATGGATTTGCATTATACTCATTGGGATACATTTATTTATATACTCAACAAAAGTACAATTCTTTATGTACACAGCTCCCCTCTCTCCTGAGTTCTGTGCCACATTTACTGCCATCAAACTTTATTCTTATTTGTAATTCCTTATGATATTAACATATATTCTCTAGGTACGTATAGCCCTTGTGCTATGTGTACAAGGTCAGACAATTAAGTTCATGAACTCGCCCTAGAAAGTGCTACACCCCTCATTGCCCAATATCGCTATGGTCACCTTCCAAGAACTGCTCCTGGGAGGCTGTGCACCAACGCCAGTGCCTGGTCCACCCTTCAAAGAATGTTTTCTAGGATGAGTTCACAAACTTAATGGTCCAGTCTTTCATACGTGGCCTTCATTTGTGTTTTCTATAAACAGGGATGCTCTTTACATTCTTCTTACTCTTCACCGAAGTTACAGAGTATAACGTCTGACTAGTACAGTGCACCTTGTAAACGCCTATTGAGAGAATGGTTGTACTGGAGTATTTGTAACATTCTGCTTTGGGAGGACACAGGGGTATAACTATGGAGACAAAGTTCCAGATTTGGGGAGCTTATTTGTAAGGCAATACTTCAGCAAAGTCACACAGCTAGCAGGAGGGCCGCTCAGCACTCGTATGCAGGGATCTGTTTCTAGGCTCTTTGCAATTAGCCACAATAGTTTATTCCCATCTTAAAACCAAGGAACCACTTCTTTTACATATTTCTTCCACTTTAAAGTCTTCACAATTCTTGTCCCCTCCCTACATAGCTCTCCATTAGAGTGTTATGTACATCAACAACTTATGCTCTTATAATTTACTCCTTAGCACTGACGGGGGTCAGCACATACGCACCCACTTCCCCCACCTGAGCACTCCCATCCTCTCCCAGAGCGGTGTGCCAACAACACTTCTGCCAGAACCCACTGCTTGTTTTTACAAGAAATCATTGCTGATCTCTGCACTAAAGATCATTTATGACATAAATGCGGGTGATGAGAGAGGTGGGGCGAATTCTACTGTGATACTGATGTACAGACATCACAGACTGCCTGAGACGTGCCAGACTCTCAAAGTACAGCCTCTCTTCTTAGGTATGTTTTGAAGTACACACTTAGCAGAATTTGAAAAAAGGTAACTCTTATTACCTTTGTGCAAGTATAGATCGTGATTCTTTTCCAACTAATTATCATTTGGTAGCTTTACTCTGATGGCCCAAAGGGACTTATTTTGAGTGTACTTTCAGAGTGTCTGTGGAGCTGCTGAGCAGCGGACTTACACACATCTCACAGTTCTATATGTCCTCTTAATTTATAAGGCAAACAAATGTTCAGGGTCTTGCTGTTAATTAATACTATCTTGATTTCCATTGTGCTTCCTTGAGTGCAGATTAATTGATGTATTACTAAGATTAGAGCTCTTGTGGAATCTCTTTAATGTTTTTGGTTAAGTACAAGTCAATATAGGCAGCATTCCTGAAAAGAAAAAAAAACTCTCAAAAGGAATGTTTTTAACCTACACCAAAACATATAATCTTCCAAAGAAACAAAGTTATATCTCATTGTTGTTAAGTTTCCACCACTGTTTACTTGAGTGGCAGTACTGGGCAATGTACCTCTTCTTTCCTCTCACACCAATCCTTCTTTTTCTGTGTAAGAAAGAGAAATTATATTTAGGAAGAACAAAGAGACAATTTGGAGCACTTCCAAAGGGATGTGGAAGTGAGTAAGTTTCTGATTTACAAAAACTTAGTACAGTTTTACATAATCATTTCCCTCTAAGGCCATATAATCTTTCAAATATAATGAAATCTGCAACTTCATACGAGGTTTAATGGCATAAGCTCTCTTAATGTCAATGAGCAGTGGTTAATGAAATTTCTTTTACGATTACTGCCAATGAAGAATGACTGTAACATTTGTACTTATAAAGCTACCACAGGAAATTTAATAATCCTGTCTTTATAACTACTTCATGAAATTAAGTGTGACCTTTGTAAGAATTTGTCTACCTTACTAACACATAGATATAACCATATGTAATGTATAGTTTATGGGGAACAATTTACATAGGACAACTTGCCACAGATTATTTTCACAGGGATTTTTCTGAAAAAAGTAATTACAGATCTGACTTCTATAATATTATTCTCAAGTCACAAGGAGACTTGGTCTTCCTTGGTCTCCTGATACATAAAAATATTTATAATTTCTGTTGGAAAACCCCAAATTGTACTTTAAATACATTATATTTTTAAATAAACTTTTTTATTTTGGGACAGTTTTAGACTTACAGAACACTCCGTTTCCAGCATGTCTAATTCTTACATTGGTAAGGTAAAGTTGTTAGATGAATGAACTGCCACAGACTCACCATCATTAACTCAAGTACACACGGCAGGCAGCTCATGGTTTCACAGCGCATCTTCCTGCCCCAAGACCCATCCCCCCACCCCCGGGTACGAGGTTATATTTACATCTCCCTGGGCTCCTTTAGGCTATGACAGTTTCTCCCCCTGCTTTTTGTGACCTTGACAGTGCTGAGCAGTACTGGTGAGAAGCTATGCAGAATGACCTTCAGCTGGGATGCACATGGTGTTTTTATCATGTGCACACGGGGCTCGTGTGCGTCTGGAGGGCAGCACAGAGATGGCGTTCATTCCCATGACACTACATCAAGGCTGTTCACATCAGCATGACACCTACTGCCAGTGTGGACCTTGACCACCTGGCCAAGGCAGTGCTTACCAAGCCTCTCTACGGAAAAGTCACTCTTTGTTCTCCTTTTCTGGACTGTCAACTTCAGAAAGAGTTCACTTAGAACTGCTCATATTTTAGGAGTGGGGACATTACACTCCAATTCCTTGAGGCTAGATAGCTATATAAATTATTTGAAATTCCTTGGCACAATAGACTTGTGTGTTTAGTTCTATAAGTATGGATTCAGGTTTTTAGTTTATATTTTAAGTCATAATCCAATACTACTATTTTATTTTCTTATAATTGTTTTGGCTTGGGCCACTGGGAGAAGGTTCTTTTAATTGGCTTTGATGGTCTTTAACCCATCGAAATCTTTTGTTTATTTATTTATTTTATCATTATTATTATTTTTTTTTCTTGTAGAGACAGAGTCTCACTTTATTGTCCTTGGTAGAGTGCCGTAGCATCACACAGCTCACAGCAACCTCCAACTCCTGGGCTGAGGCAATTCTCTTGCCTCAGCCTCCCGAGTAGCTGGGATTACAGGCATCTGCCACAACCTCTGGCTATTTTTCTATTTTCTGCAGTTTGGCCGATGCCAGGTTTGAACCTGCCACCTTTGGTATATGGGGCTGGTGCCATACTCGATGAACCACAGGAACCACCCTATTTATTTATTTTGTAATAACCTCCTGACTTTTGGGCAGTACAAATTTCATGCATCAGACCTGGATTGAGTCATTTCTCCAAGAATCCCTGGTTACTCTTACTGGAAAAATCACATTAGACACCAGGACTTTGGAGCTTACTGTGCTCACTACTCCGGAAGTGTCACTGATTAAGACCCTCTCAGTGGACAGAGCGGGGAGATATATGTGTGTTTACTCATGGGTGTACACACACCTCTAAGGATGTCTTTGTGTAACCGCCTGTAAGCTAAGCATGAGTCCATATTGGTGTCTCCAATATGCTTTAATTCATCACCACGTGGATCATTTGAGCCTGCTCACCTTTCTTATCTGCAAATTCCCACTGCAACAGTAAGAAAGCTGCTCCCAGTCTCCACCACTCCTGTGCATCGTTGTTCACTTCAGCGTCCACGCAGACCAGTATCAGAACTGTCAACTCTTCCCACCACAAGAAACAACCTGTAGGCTGCAGCAGAGTGCTGAGCTAAAGAGTACTTAGTCTCACAGACTTCATTCATTCTCAGCACCTGTATTTTTACAAGCTCGTAAGGAAAATTGTTTTGTAAGTTTTCAATATACTTAGATTGTCTTTTTAGAGTCTATAGTCCATCTTTGAATCCCTGGACATCATAAATATATATTTTTCGGTTTACATACATTTCCTAACTTTTTTTTAAATTTTAAATATTTTAAGGCGAACCTTTTGTCTGTAGATTTGGCTATTTTCTCCCACAAAGGCAGACTGTCAAGTATCCACTCTCACAACATCGTACAGAATGGTTTTATTGCCCTAAAAATGCTAACGCAACACTCCTCTCCAAAACCATGGCAACCACTGACATTTTGTATTGTCTGTATACTTTTGCTTTTTTCCAGAAACCCCTTTAAGACTAGCTGCTTTTACTTGATTAGCAAATTGCATGTAAGATTCGGGCATGTCTTCCTCAAATTTGTTAGCTCATCCCTATTTACCACTGAACCTTACTCCGTTATATGCATGATTCACAGTTTGTGATCCTTTTGTTTATAGAAGGACATCTTGAGTGCTTCCAAATTTTGGCAATTATGAATAAAGCTGCTACAAATATTACTGGGTATGTTTTTGAATGGATGTAAGTTTTCAAATTCATTTGGGAAAAAACCTGGGAGCATGATCGCTGGATCGTGTCATACAACTATATTTAGGTTGGTAAAGAACGGAACAGTGACTCCAAAGTGGCTGTACCATTTTGCTTCCTACCGGCATTGAATGAGAATTTCTGTTGCAACATATTACCGGGTTTGGATTTGTTTGTTTTCTGTATTTTAGTCAGTCTAGAAGTATACACTGGTATTGCATGTTGTGATAATGTACACTTGTCTGATGCCAAATGCTGTTGGTGTTTTCCTTCTCGTGCTTCTCTCTCACCTATGTTTCTTCTTTGACGAGGTGTCTGTTGAGACTGTCTTGTCCATTTTGAATTGGGTTGTTTTGTTATTTTGAGGTTTAAGAGTTCTTTGTGTATTATACCTACGTGTTATTTCTCAGATGAACTCATAGAAACAGGGTAAAATGGTAATTGTTAGCGGCAGGGTTGGGAGTATTTGGAAGATGTTGGTCAAAATTTCAGTCAGATGGGAGGAATACATTCAAGAGATTCATTGTTTATCAAGTTGACTATAGTTAATAGCTATATGATATACTTGAAAATTCCCAAAGGAGTAGATTTTAAGTGTTCTCTGCACAATAAATAATAAATATGTGAAGTAATGTTAATTAGCCTGATTTAGCAATTCCATAATGCATACTTCTACACATCTATAAAAACATCATGCTGTACCTAATGAATACATCTAATTTTAATTTGTCAATAAAAAAGAAATGGTCAAACTTGAATTCTTTATTAGACACCATTTTGTACATCATAGTCCAACATGTCACAGTTTCTTTCAGGGGTCATGAATTTGCTATTTTATTCATAAAAACTCTTCACTAAATCATGGGCCACCTAGATTTTCGCATTATGATTTCTTGTAGAAGTTTTAACATTTAGGTCCATGACATATTTTGAGTTAATTTTACAAAAGATTTAAGACCTATGTCTAGATTCACTCTTTTGCATAGTGATGACCAATTGTTACAGCACTATGTTTTTTGTTATTGTTGTTGTTAAATCAGCCACTTCTCTTTTGTGCCACTATTGTTCCTTTGTCAATGATCACTAGACTGTATTTATATTGGTTTATTTATGGATTTTTTTGTGCCATTGATGTATATGAATCTTCCTATTTCTTTCAAAAAATAACATTGTGTTGATTACTATAGTTTTATAGTAACCATTTTTTAATGTTGCTTTTGGTTTCATTAATTTTTTGTTATTTATTTATTTATTTTTTGAGACAGAGTCTCACTTATTAACGCACAGTAGAGTGCTGTGGCATCACAGTTCACAGCAACCTCCAACTCCTTGGGCTTAGGTGATTCTCCTGCCGCAGCCTTGAGTAGCTAGGACTACAGGCCCCACCACAATGCCCGGCTATTTTTTTGTTGCAGTTTGGCCGGGGCCGGGTTTGAACCCATCACTCTCGGTATATGGAGCCGGTGCCCTACCCACTGAGCCACAGGCGTCACCCTTATTGTTTCATGTTTTTAAATTTATTGAGTTCTGCACTATTTTTTGCTTCTTCTGCTTGATTTGGGCTTAAGTTGCTCTTATTTCTTTAGTTTTCTAAGGGAGAAGCTTAGATTATGCATTTTACATCTTTTTTCCTATTTAATGTATTATTTAATGCTATAAATTTTTCCCTAAGCATTTCTTGTGCTGTGTATTTCACACATTTTGATAAGTTGTATTTTCATTTTTTCTTACTTAAAAATATGTTAGTTGATCTTGCGACTTCTTCAATAGCCTACCTGTGATTGTGAAGTGTGTGGTTTAATTTCGAAATATGGGAGGTTTTCCCAGTTATCTTTCTATTACTGATTTCTAGTTAATTCCATGGTGGTCTGAGAATATGTTTTTTATGCTTATTCAAATTTTAAATTACTTGAGACATGTTTTACTGCTCGGGATATAGTCTATTTTGACATGAATTATTTCACATGAGATTGAGAAGAATGGGTGTTTTTCCGAAGTTGACAGCAATCTTCTATAAATGTCCATTCGTTCAAGCTGACTTAGGATGTTGTATTATTCACATAAGTAGATACTTCTCTATTTTTTGTGTTTCATCTGTCAATTCCTTAAAAAATGGCATTGAAGTCTAAGATCGTAATAGTGGGTTGATTATTTCTCCTTGAAGTTCTATAAATTTCTACCTCAGATGTTTTGATTCACTGTCCTTAGATTCATCCATATTAGAATTATGTATTCTCATGGTGACCTCTGATCACCAAGCCATGCTCCTCTTTATCCCTGATAAGTGCTCTTATTCTGAAGTCTGCATTGCTTGAAATTAATATAACTACTCTGCCTTTCTTGTGATTAGTTTGGCAAAGTACATCTTTGTTCATTTACTCTTAACATGTCTGCATCTTTACATTCTACGTGGTTTTCGTGTAGACACTACAGAGTTGAGTCATGTATTTTCATCTATGCTGACAATGTGTCTTTAGACCCCTCACATGTAAAGAAATTGCTGATATACTTACGTTAATCTGTTTTTGTAACTATTTTAGATTACATTTGCTCTTTGCGCTATATCTCTCTTTTTTGCCATCATTGGCTTAATTGATTCTATTTTATAACTTTTCTTAGCATAAAAATTTTACTATTGTTCTAGAGTTTCCAGTGTACATTTTTAACTAGCCCAAGTCTCCTTATAAATGATACAATACAATATCACATGTAGTACAAGTATCTTATTATTACCTCCTCTCCACTCCCTGTGACATTATTATCATTTATTTTAGTTATTCATGTACTATAGTTACCTAACAAATTGTCACAATCAGTTTTTAAATAGTTATCTTTTCAATGAAGTTAAAATAAGAAAACAAAAAGTATATGAAATTTATATTTGCCTTTGTCAATTCCTTTTCCAATGTTCTCTTTTATTCATGTAGATCAAAGATTGTGAATACAATTTTCCTTCTCATGGAAAGACTTATTTTCACATCTCTTGCTAAGTAGGAGGTGCACTGGCAATGAATTCATTCAGGGGGTGTGTGTGAAAGAGAGAGAGAGAGAAACTTTAATTCTCCTTCAATATCATAAATACTGACTCCCTAGAATTTTATATTCAGGAGAATTTCACTGGATATAAAATTCTAGGTTGTCAGTGCTTATATACAGCACTGTAAGTATTTCAATCCATTCTTGCTTTCACAGTTTCTGAAGAGCAGCTCATCATGAATCTTATCTTTATATCTCTAAATTTAAGGTTAGTTTTTCTTCTCTGGCTTCCCCCCCACCCCCATATTTTTTCTTTGTATTTGATTTCTGCAGTTTAGGTTTTTTGTGTGTGTTTCTCCCAGTTGGTGTTCTTTGAGCTTCCTGGATCAGTGGGTTATTGTTTGTCATTAATTTTTAAAAGTTTGTGTCCATTACTAAATCAAATTATTCTGTCTGCTTTGTTGTCTATTTAAAAAATAATTGTTGATACATAATAAATGTTCACATTTAGGGGGTACATGTGATAATTTAGTACATTCATATAATTTGCAAAGGTTGTATCAATGTAATTGGGATATCTACCACATTAAATATTGTTATTTATGCTAGAAACATTGGAATTATTCTCTTCTAGCTACTGGCAAATATATAATAGACTATTGCAAACTCTAGACACTGCACTAATCTACTGCACACTTGGTGTCGTTTCTTCTATATTTCTTCTAGTGTTTCCATTACACATGTCAAACCTTTTGAAAGTATTTCAGGATTCTGTTTTGTTTTTTGTCATCCTTTGTTTTCTCTGCATGTCAGTTTAAGAAGTCCTGTTGACATTTCAGAGGAGGCTTGGAGATTCCTTCCTTGGCCATGTTTAGCCTAGTGAGGAGCCCATCAAAGACATTCTTCCTTTCAGTTACAGCATTTCAGATTTCTAGAATTCCCCTTTCATTCTTTATTAGCGTGCCCATATCTCTGCTTACATTACCCATCTGGTCTTGCAAGTTGTGTAATTTTTCCCACTAGAACCCTTGGCATATTAATCACAGTTGTCTTTAATTCCCTGTCTGATAACGCTAACATCTGTGTTGTATCTGTATGTGGTTCTGGTGCTTTCTCTGTCTCTTCAAATTGCTTTTTCCTTATCTTTTGTCATGCCTGTTAGTATCTTGTTAAAAGCCAGATACTGCATATAAGTAGCTAAGTAGGCTGGGGTGAGAATTTATTCTATCTGGCCCGCAGCTGAGTTGAGTTTGTGCCTGCTGACTCCAGGTGCTGGAGGCTTCCAGCATCTTTACTGCCCTGTGTCCATCTCTGCCATTCACCACACACTTGTCTTCAGAGGAACTCTGTGCTACAGTCCCATTCGTCCCCCAGCTGTGACCCATTGTTGCTTTATAGGAGCCCTCTAGGCATGGTTGGTTGGAAGGGTGTGAGAGGAGAAGCATCATATAATCTTTGGACTGAACCTGAGTCTTTCCAGGGTTTCTGCGTGTCCTGTGGGAACCCTTGCCAGAGTTTATCCAGACTTTGTTCCCCCACGTCTCACTCTTAAGTGAGACAAGAAGGCTATATGGGGCTGGGGTGGGATACATGCCCACAAAGCAGGTGGAATAATGCCCTGGAAAAATCTTTTTTTCTGGAGACTAGGGTTTTGGTGGGATGTGTTTGAGATGATTCATCTATGCCTGCCTCAGGAGCCAGAGTGGGGCCTTACTTAGATCTTGCCCGTGAGAACCTGGGGAGGCTCCTCAAGGCAAACCCGTGACCACGTGGGGCCCCCTAAAATCGTGGCCTCTGGTATTTTCTCAATCTCACACCAGTCTCTCTACTCAGCCTCCAGCCACTCAGCAACACTGCCATTTAAATGTTCCCACCGGCTGACGCCTCCCACTGCTGCTGGGCCTGGTCAGCCATCACTCTGGGTTCGTCTCTATCTCCGATTTTGGAGTTGATGGGATTTTCTGCACAACCTCAATTCCCTGAAGAAAAATCACTCATTTTCAACTGGTTCACATTCTTTCTTGTCATAAGGACAGGGGGTGACAATTTCCAAGATGCTCTGAAATAAGAAAGCTTCTAGTTTCATTTTCTTAAATGGCACTTTCTGCTTCTGGTCATAACCACTGTTACATACTGAGGAAGTATTTCCACCACGAGTTTTTAGTGACAAGAAGGTCTAAGTAGCAGCAGAGTTTCAAACACACAACCTAAAACAAAAGGGCGCTTGTCTTCCAGGGCAATAACTGGGCAGACGCAGCACAGTAGATTCTTGTACCTCCTCCCTCTGAGGGGCCGCCATGTATGATCTTGGGGAAACAAACAGGATGTTTGCCCAGTTTCTGCCTTTAGATTTAGTGAGATAAATAGGACAAAGAAGGAAGTGGAAATCTATCCACTGGTTTTACCACGAAGACATTTAAAGTGCTCACGGCAAAAGCCATTTTGAAGGACTTGAAGGGGTGAAACCAGATTGCCTAGGCTGGGGAGTATCGAGAGCCAGGAAAATCTTATCCTTCTCCAGAGAAACCTCAGCGGAAAAAATAATGTGATTGTTTTCTTTTCTTCTTTCTTCTTTTTTTAGGGGGGACTGGAACATATTGGGACATATTATGAATTTAAAGGAAAAAATTAATGAAATGACTATGAAAATAACAGAGGAATAAAGAAGAAATACTTGCAGAGGTGGCAATTAATAAAATCTAGAGCAGATGTAAAAAGATTAACCTATGAAGGAGAATAAATGCCTCATTAAGAATGGAGGAAAGGCAGCAAATAAACAGGAAAAATTCAATAGTTTGTTAGTAGAAAGTTGAAGGCATTCAAGCCTAAAGACTTCAGTTTTCTTCATGCAGTCAAAAGCAGGATCAACTTATGAGAAAGAGATGGAATATATTGTGTACATGGCCATTTAAATAAAATACTGGTAATCATGTGTTTGACCTGGATTTCCCACTACAATTCACGTTGGAGAATTAGATCTACCTTGAATCATCTAAATTTTTACTTATGTTCTAACAAGGGGGATAATTTTATGAAGTAGCAAGGTCAAGCTGTGTCTGATGTAATGAGGCAAAGTAGTGCAAAGGGCTCCTATAACAAAATATTAATGACAGAAACCTTTTTATAATAGTGTTAACATTTAACCCAAGAATAGTATGAACAACTAATAAGTAAAATTTTGGACTGAGTAAATCAAAATGAATTATTTTTTATATATCAGTTTAAGTCACTAACACAAAGTAAGCCATATGTATATGAAATATTATTTACTATTTCAGCTGTGGGAAAATTATTTGGTTCGAGAAGCACCCATTAAAGTAACCTAGCTCCACATAGCCTATTAGAAATAGTGCATCACACACTCCGTCTATATGCAAAGAAATTACTAGTATCAGGTGTTTAAACACAAAACACCCACTACTGAGCGAACGTTCACTGGATTTCCAGTTGTCACTTCATAGTTATTGAAGTAAAGGTGACGGCATGGCTAAGCCCCACTTAGCAAATGACCATACATTTGGTCTCATTTCTTCCTACAACTCCTGATTTCAAGGAAGGAAAATATCTTAACATATCTGCAGCTAATGTGTAACAGCAGTAATTTAGTAATTTGATATTATTGGTCACTTTTTGAAAAAATGAAACTAATTAAAAAATCTTATCCTTTAATTCTCTATAATAATTTCTTAAAATTATACATAACAGATACCCTTTGGAGTAAAATTTATTAAATGGTTCCAGGACACATTAGGTATCTAACTTCCTCCTCCCAGCATTTTTAGATAAGAGAAAGTCTGAGATGATTAGTCAGTAACATAGGTAATAATTTTCCCAAATATAGGCCTCATAAGATGGTTTACTCAAATGACCTTCCCTTCAGAATTATTAACACCAAAATAAAAGTAATTTGCTTTTTATAGTTTGAAGTGCAATGAACTGTTAAAAAATGTGCATATTTCTGATAGCTTTAGAATTACTAGAATAACTTAGCAACTCTGGGAACATGAAACTAAATGTGAAAATTCACATCTAGAATGTAGATAAATGGGAAACCTTTAATCCAAAATCATATAAAAAATAAGTGAGGAAAAAAAAGAAATAAGTGAGAATTCAGCAAGGCTATTCAGAGACCATGTCCTATAGTAATCACATGATCTAAAATAGCAACGATCATTCCATTGTTCCTCTGGCAGCAGGCATGTGGCTGGACAGATCTGATGATGTTTTACAAACACTTATTCAGGACACAGCCACACTGATTCAGCGTGCTAGAAATACATATATGTACACATATACACACATAAGTGTACATGTGTGATAGAATGTGTGCATGTTGAGATAAACAAGAAGTCAAGAATTGTAAGAGAACTGCCTCAGTGCTTTTAGCTCAGTGAGTAGGGCACCAGCCACATACACTGAGACTGGTGGGTTTGAGCCAGGGCCTCCTCAAACAACAATGACAATTGCAACCAAAAAAAAATAGCCGGGCATTGTGGTGGGTGCCTATAGTCCCTGATACTTCGAAGGCTATGGTAAGAGAATTGGTTAAGCCCAAGAGTTTGAAGTGGCTGTGAGCTGTAACGCTACGGCACTCAACTGAGAGCGACATAGTGAGACTCTGACTCAAAAAAAAAAAAAAAAAAAAAAAAAAAAGAATTGTAAGAGAATAAAACATGACATGATTTTGAAATAAGTACTTCCTTCCTTGTGATTTACTCTTACTAGAAAGAACACCTCCTCAAAATCTAGGAAAGAATAAAATAACTTGGAATTAATTTTTTTATTAAAAACTAGAAAAAATTAAGTTATAGATCATTGGTGTTGGAATATGATGGAAGTTAGAAAATATTTAAAAATTGAAGATATCAGCCTGGGGAAAGACTTCATGAAGAAGACTGCCATGGGGGAGGAGCCAAGATGGTGGCCGAGTAACAGTTTCCTTGCAACTGGGCTCGGTGAGACTGGGGAGAGAAGACTTCAGGCATCTCTGGCTGACGATATCTGCCCAGAAACATCCCTTTGGGGACACAGGGAGACAGCGTGAGACTTCTGGACCCCCTGAGGAAGGCAAAAGCAGTGGAGATCTGGCAAGTGTTTGTGTGTGTTCGTTCAGTCTAATCCTGTTGGCAGCTGTGACTACAGCACCAGTGAGATTGCAAACTGGAAAGGCCTTACCTGTGAGCTGTTTGGGTTTCTTTTGGGCTTGGCACTCGGTTGAGCTGCCTTGAGAGAACTGGGGCAAGAGTGTGGAGGTATTTGAGTGTTGCCTGGGGCTCCAGACTGAGCCACCGAGCCAGAAAGAGCTACCAGTGTTTGGCTGTGGGCTGTGTGGAGCCATCATAGGAGAACTGCCCCGGCAAGCTCCTCCCTCAGGGTTGCAGAACAACCATGGGCGGGAGCGAGTAATTTAGTGACTGAGCAGCCTAAAGGCGGGGACTGAGACGCCTTGCAGCCTTAGCCCTTGGGGCATTGGGTGAGCCCAGTTTCGACACACTGGGTAAGTGAATAGCCACTTAAGGAGTGATCCCAGCCACAAGCACTTTCCTGGGAAAGCCTCTGCTTAGCCCAAGTTTGCGATTTAAAGTGCCTTCTAAGCAGGCTGAGGATGATTTAAGCTCTCCACCTTGCAGGGTTTGAGAAATCATTACAGGCCTCCGGTCTCCATTTTGTTCAGCTGTATCAACATTGCAATTAACATATCATACCCCTGAAGATCACCTCTTGCCCAGATAATATCAGCAAGATATATATACTGCTTCGTTTCTTGGTTTTGTTTTGTTTTGTGGGGTTTTTGTTGTTGTTTGTTTGTTTTCGTTATTGTTGTTTTATTTTTAATTTCAACATTTTCCTTAAAGATTTTACTTTTCTATTTTTTATTGCTTCATTTTTCTAGTTTAAATATAATCTTTCATTGTTTCCTTTTTCAACAATACGACTTCAATTTTGCTAGTGTTTCTACCCATAGTGATTGTTTTTTT
>CAUYON010005109.1:0-106495 GCA_963573935.1 Arctocebus calabarensis | reverse complement strand
TACAGTTTTTCTTATGTATGGATATATGACAACTTTGGGGACTGTAGCTGATGCAATATTGAGAGATTTTCCTTCTTCAAAAGTTGAGACCTAGGAAAAAGCTAGTTCTCGGGCTGTGTGTGTGTGTGTATTTTGTAGGCTTTTAATAACTCAACCTCAACAGTGTTAGATATAAACATATGTAAAGGATTATATTACATGACTAATTAGACCTAAGACTTTATGGAGAAAGAAAAATCAAGAATGAATCTCAGATTTCTGGCTTGAATGACATTGGTGATGATAGTGTCCGAGACAGGAAATGAAAAAATAACAGTTTGGGGAAAGACAGAAATGTGACTGATAACGAACTAAGATTCTTAAAATAACCAGCGCATAAGAACAGCTAGTAGGCCATTAAACATATGGTCTTAGTTCAGGAAATCATGCAGGGCCTCAAATAGTAAGTCGCAGATCCCTAGGGTTCCATGAGATACTTTTAGGGAACCTGAAAGTCAAACTACCTAATTCATATTTTAACACATTATTTGACTTTTCAACTCTTTCAATTGTAATTGATATTTGCACGGATGCCAGAAAGTAAGAGCTGATTAAGATGCCTCACACAGTTGAAAACAGTGATGACAGACTAACCTATTTTTCATCCCCAAATACTCACTGTTTTAAGAATAAAAATCTAATTTTACTTAAATATGTGAAAGCAGAAAAAGTTATTTATTTTCTTCAGTCTAAACCTGTCATATTTTTAATACTTTAAGATTTTATGACAAAATAGGGAATATGCATAGAGCACTTCTGCATCAAAGGAAAGTACTTTGGATGTCTCAGGAATGAAACACTTGTGCCCTTATTCAAGTGGCAAGTTGAGCTAACTGCTTCTTAAATGCAATACATTTTTTTTCTTTGAAAGAACAACTGACATGCCAACTTTGGTTACTCAGCTGTGGGTATTCGTCAGATATTTTCTCAATAGTGATTGAAGTGACACTGTTACAACAACTACTGTGAGTTCTACAGCTTCCCAACACGTAGACTTTTCTGTTAAGTTTAGGGGTGATGTTGAAAATGTGTTTTATATACACATTATTTAAAGAAATGTGTCAACATTCCCAAAATGATTATAAATCAGGTAACCTATATTTTACAGATACCCAATGTAAGATGTTACAAAATTGTGCAGATTCCTTCAAGACATGAGATAAAGGACTGGATTATAATGGAAAGGTATGGAAAGTTCATTGCTTTGGTTTCAAATTCCACTATACAATTACACTCTTGGGAATATTCACTTATTTATATTTTGTATGCTATCAAAGAAGAATATCTACAATTATCCGAATATGCTGTAAATCTATACCACCTTTTCCCAACTGTGTAGCTGTATGAAGCAGAATTTTCTACATATTTCAACCAAAATAACATATTTCAATAGATTGTATACAGAACAGACATGAGATTTCAGCTCTCTTCTGTTAAGTACATCATTAAAAGTCTTGCAAAAATGCAAAATAATGTCATTCTTCTCATTTTTTCTAGAAAATATAGTTATTTCCATGACAAAGATGCTATTCATGTGAACAAATAGTGGGTCTATCACAATCTTTCAAAATTAATTAATAATACAATTTCAAACAAAAATATCAATTATGGTGGTTGACCTAGAAGTGGCTTCAGCTTTATTTCGAAGTGGGTGATCAAGTTTAGCAATTTCCCATTCACTGAGGTTTATTTTAGATAATCTTGGGGTTTTTTGCAGAAGTTAATTGTGTGAATGTGTGTACATACACATAATTGTAACATTAAGGAGAACTTGATAGACAAATACTTCTAAGATTTTTTTCTTTAGTAACTTTAATTTGAAATTACCACCCCCCTCAAACTAATAATAGCATGTATCAGATACATTATATAAACTATAAAACTCTCATGTTAGATACATATCCAAAAAATAGGTTCAAGTGAGTAATAAAATCTTTTCCCACGTTAGCAATATGCGCATGATATTTTCTCTTAAGGCTGGGTCAAATCTACTAACACTAATCCTATTTTATAATAAAGTATTGAATATCTCATGTAATATCTTGAATACTGTACTGAAGGTGCTCTAAGTCCATTTAAGGTAGGCTGGGCTAAACTGTTATGTTCAATAGGTCACATGTGTTAAATGCATCTTTGATCTACAATATTTTCAAGTTACAATGGGTTTATCAAGATATAATCCCTTTTAAGTCAAGGAGACCAAACCAGTCTCTATTGTGGAAGGAATATCTTCAGATCATCAGATCAATATCTTGGTAAACTTCTTAAACTAAAGCTGTCCAAACATCAAGAAGTAACCCCACTGTACCTCATTTGCCTTTGCTTGAATCCTTCTAACATACATGTATAGTATTCCTTGACTTAAAAGGGATTATACCTTGATAAACCCATTGTAACTTGAAAATATTGTAGATCAAAGAGGCATTTAACACATGTGACCTATTGAACATAACAGTTTAGCCCAGCCTACCTTAAATGTACTTAGAGCATCTTCAGTACAGTATTCAAGATATTACATGAGACATTCAATACTTTATTATAAAATAGGATTAGTGTTAGTAGATTTGACCCAGCCTTAAAAGAGAATATCATGTGCATATTGCTAACTTGGGAAAAGATCAAAATTCAAAGTACATTGCCTACTGAATGAATATCACTTTAGCATTACCATAAAATCAAAAAATCAAAATTTGAAGCATTGTAAGTATGGGACCGTCTGTATCCTCTAAGAAGAAATGTATTGAAAACCATAACTCCCTCAAATTTTATTGTTCACTATTTTTGAGGAACTTCCACTTGTTATAACTTCTAAATACTCATGTAAATTCCTTGTAAACTGTAATATTTCTATTATCTGAGGAAATTTACATAATTAATTTATAACAAAATAGAAAACATGGAATGTGTTTTTTCTTAAATTCTTATTGTAAGGACATTTAAAATGTTATATTTTAGAGGCAAGAGCTCCTAGGATATCAAATAACTCATTTAGATGAGGAAAAGTTATTAGAAAGGACAAACCAGTCTCGATGGGAGTATGAATTTTGTGATTCTTGTGTGTTAACCTTGAACTGAGGGAGGGCACCTAATTCTTTATGCCAACTCCATATGATTAAAGCTGAAATGGAAAACTACTGAGATGTTATATGTTCCCTGAGTAAAAGGAACACCATCCCTGGTGATTATATAATTATAACATTTTTTACAAAGCCATGAAATAATGTGTACTCCCTTAGGTATGCCTTTATCATAATAAAATCTATAATCACACTGCTGAGAATACTGCTACTTTAAGGGTAATAGCAAGTAGCAGGCTGTTCTTTATAAACATAAAATCTAGAGACATTGTAAGAGGAACTCTAAATCATAGGTAAGTATTTTGAGTGACCACATGTACTACAGTAGTGTAGCATGACAAGGGATGAGAAATATGATAGTCATAAAATTGCAATCCTGTTGCCCATAGTTAATTGAAAACATGTGATCCAGCAAGAGGAGCCCTATCTGCCTTGCTGTCAGGGCATAATCATGTGTGAAATTTCAGGAAGCCATAGTATCAGTCAAGGCAAGGAAAAACAGTGAAATGGGAGCATGAAAATAATCCAAATTTCTATTTCCTTTCCCTGTCTTGCAATCAGCAGCTTCTTGGCTTTTCTTATTTACTGGCATGAAAAGGATCTAATATTTCACAGAAATTCTCATTGACATTCTAATTCTTTCCATTTTTTTTCTTTTGACTGTACCCTCCAGACTAATCTCAAGCTCCATATGAATCCAGTCATTCTCTTTTTTTCTTCTTTCCAGGTAGTTAGCACTGCTTGGAAAAAACTCATGACCATGTGGATAAATAACTGTTAAAAATTAGGATTCCAGACTGAGCTGTGCTTTTCAGTATTGCTTTGCGATTCTTTTACCATAGGAGGCTAGTAGGCTCTTTATTTTTCCATCTTCTGTGTTTCACCAGCTTCTCTAAAAACTCTCATATTTACCCCTTTTTTCAGATTTAATATTTCACTAATTTATTCTTTTCATAAGCAAACTACTTAAGATTATTAAAATGATAAGCATTTATTAAGCAAGCAGAACCAGAAATTAGAACCAGTGCTTAATGGTCTCTTTTACCTCTAATAATACTGTAAGTTAAGTATTAATAAGTAGATTTTTAAAGGATGAAAACAAATTTCAGTGAACAGAGTTATTAATTTAAGCAGGATTCAAATTCAGGATTTTATATTTAATAACTCCCAATTCAAATAATTTCTGTTACTATGTGCTCTTCCAGTTTTATAGTGGTATTCTTAAGTGGTTTTTTTCTCTCCTATTCCATCAGTAGTTTAAATCCTCCTAAAGAACCTGTTAGAAGAATCTGAAATGAATTCATTCATTCATGCGTACAAACATGCAACCATCTAACATCACTGCAACAAATAAAATAGTCCAAGTATTATAAAAAATTTCTTTAAAAATTAGATAATTTTGCTTCTGTCCTCCAGAGAATAAAATAAGGAAGAAAAGGCAGCATTAGGTAAATATATGTGGTGTATTATTTTCCCATAGCAAACCTCATGACTTAAATAAGAAGGAAATGTGTTTCTTACAGGTCTGGGGAGTGGTTCTAGCAGGTTCAAGATCAAGGTTCTAGCAGTTCTGGTTTCTCCTGAGGCATCTCTCCTTACCTTGCAGTCATCCCCAAGTGCACTCCTGGTGTCCTTCCTCTTCTTATTAAGGACATTAGTTCTATTTGATTAGGACCCCACCCTTATAACCTCATTTGACCTTTAAAGTCTCCATCTCTTTAAAGGCTCTATCCCTAAATACATGAGCAGTTAGGGATTAAACATAAATTTTAGAAGGATTCTGTTCAGTCTGTAATTAAACAAATAGGATCATTGTCTAGGTGAGTGTTATTGATTGTCAGTGTTTTTATTTTACGAAAAAATATGACTTGCTCTTTGTAATTTATTATGATTTTTTTGAACACTAATTTTTATGTTACTTTAGGGAAGTATTTTAAAGCCATTTGTATGTGGGTTAAGTTTGATTTATAACTACACTTTAAAACTTTACATTAGTCAAATCTTGTAAGTTTGTATTTGAATATTGTTAACTAAAGAAGAGATATGAATTAAACTTTTTATCATCATATTTGTCTCAAGCTAAGCTCAAATGTCTAATAAATTTTGCTAAACATGGTTTGGTGCTATATTATTTAGAGAATTAAAGCTTGTGATTATTTTAGTTTGTGTGTTATGCTTGTTATTAATATAAATTTACCTTCTTTGAAAAAAATTATTGGTGAGTTGCAATAATTATTACAAATATTTAGAAAATTGAGAGCTAAGTATAATGCAGCAGGTGGAGATGATTCTGATATGTAAACTGTAAAAAAGAAGTTATAAACTAGAACTTGATCGATGCTGATAATCTGCAAAAATTTTGGCACAGGATACAGAATAAATTGACTATAAGAACAAAAGTACTTACATGGGAAATAGTGATGTCTGCATAACATGCTAAGAACATTTATTACTATAGGTGGGATGGCCTTGATATATCTTCTCAGAGTTGTTCTTATAACACTCTTTGAAGTAATAAGTACATCTCTCCTCCTTCAACCATGGCAAAATCTAATGGAGATTTAGGGCTTTGTTTTGAATCTAAGTATATCTATCTGGATTGAGTTGATTCAAGCTAAAATGGTCTGCTGGTGTTAGATGGGATAAGCAATTATTATCTCTCTTGTACTCATTTCGGTGCTTTAATGACTTCAATTTCAGCTTTTCTTTTCCTGTCTAACCTTTTCTCTTCCTTTCTCCCAGCATGGAACCTATGTTTCTACCAACTCAACATCAGTAGTATCCCTGATGTATAGAAAGTACCTAAGTCTACCCTTATGCATTTAATCTCAAATTTATCTTTCCTAAAAAACTCTACTCAAATTCTCTTTAGTAATCCAATTGTTTTTTAAAATCTACCTTTGTGCCCAACAGTGGTAAGTCAGCCTTGCCTCAGGTTTGTAACCAGTGAATTTCTAACTACATGCAGACTGTACTCTTCTGCAAAGCACTTGATAAGATGCTATCTGAAATAGATCTTTGGATATTTCACACAGGTAAATTTTGTCTGCACGATTAGAGGTAAAGATTTCATTTGCTACCTCCTACGTAGCTTTGCATTGCATTGTGCATGTAATAGATGCATTGTAAACTTTTATTGACTACAACAGCAGATGCTATTATGTGGCATAGGTCAGACAGTTAAAAAGAGAGAGAAAGAGAGAGACTCTCACAAGCCACAGGTAGCTTTCATTGATCTTTAGCCTTTAGTCCTTCCCATTGTACTTAATAAGGGATTAATAATAGTGATATTTCACAAAATGGAATAAATCAGGTTTAGCATGTTTAGTACTTTCCGTAATGGGAACAGACTAAGCTCTATCCAAAGCCTTCCTTATAAATGGCAACTTTCAGAAAGATTTTATACCCTGGGCATAAATATTTTCCTCAATTTCCTGCCACGGAATGTACTTCCTCTCAATATCAACACCTATTCTGTACATTAAAGGTAATCAAAATAATGTATGAGGAAAGAAGTTGTTGTCCATTTGTCCTTCTGATGACCT
This sequence comes from Arctocebus calabarensis, assembly GCA_963573935.1. Classification (NCBI taxonomy): domain Eukaryota; kingdom Metazoa; phylum Chordata; class Mammalia; order Primates; family Lorisidae; genus Arctocebus; species Arctocebus calabarensis. The sequence goes on along the minus strand of CAUYON010005109.1, from coordinate 99,834 downwards.
TTGATCTTTTCAATATACCATTTCTTATACCACCACCAATATGTATAAAGCCAAAAATTGGTGAATTCCCCCATCATTTTAGATATTATTAGGTCTCCTGATATTACAAGATCTAGGTGTCCTCACCATGTTTAGTAATCATACAATTTTAAAAGATCCCTCGCTGCATCTATTTTTTATAAGTAGTGAGGTAAAATTTATTCCCCCTTGTTTTTTTTTTTCTTTTTCATAAGGAGAATTACCAACTAAATTACCAAATTAAAGAGTATAGACTTTCAGAACTTCTTTGATAATGAAAAGTGGTTAATATGAGGACAAGTTTCTGCATGAAATGGCATTTAACAAAAGGATTTACGTGTGGAAATTATGTAAATACAGCCTTTTCTTTTGAGGGCACTCTCCATGCAAAATTCTGGTGAGGCTATTGAGACAGATGCTGGCCATTGCTACCACCAGCTCATTTTACTACAAATCAATTCAATGCACTATATTTTTACTGGCCTTTATTATGATCTAACACTTGTATAAGTTTTGCAGTGAAAGAGCAAAAGTTATATGTATAACTTGATATCAAAGTGCATTGTAAGGTTATCCTTTGGTTTTATAACTTTCTTGACCAAACATTTCCAATGATCGCCTATAATGGATAGGGGATATTTTCAAAGCCTATCTGTGATTTCCATCTGCTCTTACTTCGTCTTCTTGCATATGCCCTGCTTGTATCACACCGTCTACTTCAACCTTTGATACGGAAGGCTTACAAAACTGTCATCTTCCAAGGCTGCAAAATTTACCAGAATATACCTAAAATCTGTTCAAAATTTATGCCTTTTTGCCAGCATTCTTTGTCTCTAAAACACTCACATTGACTAAGTATTCTAAATAAGTATTTTTTTTTAATCTCAAATTAATATGAAGGGCATACATATACACCATGAAGTACTTATTCAACCTTAAGGAAAAAAATGGAGCCTTTGCATCTTTTATGTTTACCTGGATGGAGTTGATACAAATCCTTCTAAATAATTTTTTTTTTTTTGCAGTTTGTGGCTGGAGCTGGGTTTGAACCCGCCCCTTCTGGCATATGGGACTGGCACTCTACTCCTTTGAGTCAAAGGCACCACCCTAATAAAGTATTAATTAAGCATCTGCTTCAGATTATTTGGGACAGAGTAAGGTGGCTGTTTTAGGTTTCATCCCATCATTGACCTTTTTTTCTAGGCTATCTCTGTATTTAAAATAAAAAAAAAAGTATGATTTGGTCCTTACTTCTAAGTCTCTCTGTCACTATTATAAACTTTTTGATTTAAAAGCACCATAATTCAAAATTACAGATACAACAGAACAATTAAAGTAAGACTCAAAGAAACTCAGACCTTTAAAAAAATGAAAATAGCTTTTTACTTACTTTACTTCATCACAGACTTAAAATTAGGTGATTATTTTTGTTTTTGTTTTTCTGCTTTGTGTTATTTATGAGCCTATTATCTGTAAGCAACAGATAAGCTTTTTTAAAGACACTGTGCAGGCAATATCTTGCATATCTTTGTTTAAATCAAATTAAGCTCTGATCAAACACCCACCTTCTCTGTGTACACACACATAGGCTAAGACTTTCAGTGTTGATCATTCCTTGTGGCAAGAGCACCCATGCTTGTAGGTGTGGCACTACACAGGGTGGTGGTGCTTAAGCAATTGCAAAAGTAGTCTTGCTGTTTGACTGTGTGGGCAGCCTTTACTCCTGCAGTACACAAATTACTGTATAACCCTAAGATATGAGTTATAATTCTGACCTAAACCTTGAAACCAAGAACTGCTTAGTGAGTTAACCTTAGTTCATTCTACCCTAAAAATCCTCCGTTCAAGTTCTAAAAAACAAAAACAGATCTGTCTCCCACTCCTTGTTATAAGCATAGCTCAGTCCTTAGGAACAATTTCTTATTTTATTCTTGGAGATGAGACGATTTCTCCTTTTTTTTTTTCCCCTAATGAGATAAAGCTTAGAAATAAAACATAAGTCAATTTCTCAGTAGATTCTCTGCCTGCATTAAATTTTCAATAAATCACCTTCTTGTACTTAGAGGGGCAATTTGTAAAAGCCATTGATTCATGGATGGAGAGTTGGGATTTGAGGCGTTCAGGCAGGTGAGAAGAATGAGCAGTCATGGCACGTGGTGAGTGAGTTGCATGTTAAACACGCTATGTGAAAAGGAGAAGGCCAGGACAGAGTTTGAAAAGCAGCAAGGCAAAGCCAGGAGTGTTTAAAAACACAGCTTCCCATACTGATTCACTGACATCGCCATTAATCCTTATTTGGCTTTTTAATGTAATGTGAGAACCTGGTTGAATGTAGGTTCCAAAGTAAGTTCTAATTCTATTTAAAGATTATTGTACAGATGATTATTTAATTACCTTAAAGAAGTCTAGGCTTTTTCTGTATTTTCAGAACTTGAATAGAAGAAGAACTTACATCTCCCCATGAATCTATTGCTTTTTCTGGGGACCCAATTAGCATCCTGGTCTTGTAAGAATTTTCTGACCAAGATGTAGAAAATATAGCTAAAAATTATAACCAAATCCATAATCTTCCATGTTAAATAACTATAGTATGTTATAGCTATAGCTATTTATTATTATCTCCCTGGGTGGGATTCTATATATTGTTCTCATTTGATCTCAGATTTTTCAGTATAAAATTGCAGTTAAACCTGAAGTAGAAGAAACTATTGCTACAAAATCTTAAGATTGTCTTTGTAATTGTCCTCATTCAGTATCGTCTTGTCATCCTTGTTATATAGCCTAACTTTTCTCGTTTAAATGTCTTTTAAAACTTGAAGTCATGTGTTCTCTGGTTCAAATCCCAGACTGTCTTGTTGGTGTAAGTCATTTATCTGCTTGACATTTTATAATCCATAGTTCTGTTCTTCTTGAGGTTAACTGAAGATCTCAAAGGAAAACTAATTAGAAAAGGAAGGAAAAAACAAAGTTTTGTTTTCAAGGCCAGGGAAGCCAGGGAAGTGGTGACTGTGTGCTAAAAGCCTGGCATTTAATTGTATTTCCAAATAAAAATATGTAAATAGAATGTGGACGCTGCAGCACATGAATTATAGCAAAAGCAGGAAATCGGCTGAGAGGCAGCATGCTCTAATAGGTTGCAGGAGCCCTGGGTTCTAGCTCCAGTCTGTAATAACAAGATGACTGACCTTTTGAAAGTCATTTATCCTTCCTGGGATTCAGCTTCCACAATGTACAATAAAAGGCTGCTGTGGATTCTGTCTAAGATTCCTAAAAATTTGTAACTCTGTGAAATAGGCTGTGCATTATGCCTTCCTTTCAGAATCAGTTCAACAATGAAATATATTTTATCTTTGACAGATGCACAGTATATTTCTGTTTTTCTTTTGAGCACCACTGTGGTTTGGACCAAGGGTATTAACAGATCCTGGAAGGATCAAGCAGATGATTTTCCCCAGGACAATATTAACAGGGGGTGGGGAGAAAGACTAACTGGGAAAGGAGGAGGAGAAATGAGAGAGTGATTTATCTGTTAGGGGTGACTCTGGTATAAATCCTTGGATGTCTCAGAAATCTCTCAAAATACATATGCGCAAAACTAAACTTCCGATCTTCTTCGTAAAACCTCATTTAACCACATCTTAGCTTTCTCAGGGAACAGAAACTCCATCCTTCCAACTTTGTAACCGTCCTTCATGCTAAGCTCTTCCCCAGTCACCACACATAATCTGTGACAGTGCATTCAAAGTATATCCACAGAGCTGCCACTCCCCATTGCTACCACATTGGTCAAAGCTATTGTGATCTCTCGCCTGTGCTACTGCACCAGCACCAGCCAGAGCCACTGTGCAGCCCTGGCCTCAGTTCGTCAGCCAGAGTGCTCCTGTCACACCTAACATGATTCTGTTGTTCCTTTTCTCAGAGCCGTGTCATAGCTTCTAGTTTTATACAAAATAAACACCAAAGTCTTTGCAGTGGTCAACAGGGCCCTACCTGATTTTGTCCCACCCTGGCATTCTTATCTGGCAGCTCCTTTAATTTCTGCTGCTCTGATACTTCTTGTAACTGCTTGTCTTGCTCACTTTGCCCCAGGTTCATTGACCTTCTTAATGTTTTCCTTATTCCTGTAGCAAAGCGAGGGCCTCTGTGCTCAGACACCTTTGCTTGAAATATTTTTTCCAGGTATGTGCTGGGCAACTTAATCTCATCCTTTAAATTTGTGCATTATCATGCTATTGAGTCCCGCACTTTTGACTGTGTTGTTCAAGGAGGCATCCCGAGCACCTGATACAGTGCCTGGCATATAATAGATACGTGGTGTTTGTTGAATGAGTTAATCTTAGATTCCATATTTTTATACCCTCTGTGAGTTATCTTACTTCACAGTTTTTAATGTCATCATAGTGTGTCTAGTTTATGGATTTAACTTTGACATCAACTTTGAGCTTCATTTTGCCAACTCCCTGGGGGGGGGGGGGCTCACCATCACACTGTATGCCATAGACCACACTGTACTAAATAAGTGTTCTCCAGAAGGAAGGCCGAAGTAGTAAATGCAAATTTTTTGATGTTCTTAGCTCCAGAGAAAATCAGTGGAAAGGGACTAGGTCAGTTTTCAAAGCAGAACATTCATAGACTAAGGGGCAGATCTTACAGATGCAATAGAGATGATGACAGGAGGAGAGTTAAAGAAAAAAATCCAATGACAGTTGTTAAAGCAAATTAAAGAAAGACTGTGTTGAGACCACTGTGATAGTCATAGGGACCACACAGGCTTGCAGTGGAGGAGAGCGATTAGGCTGAACTCCCCATAAAGCATGAGCGAGTGGGAATTTATAGACAAGGAACAGGGTGGAGGTCAGTGGATGGAAAATGACTAAGAGGAAACTTCAGGAGTAAGGCAGCATCTGGTTAAACCAACCTAACAGAATTCTTACTGAAGAAGGCCACGGTGATCAAACATTATCTGGAAGAAGGTGTAAGATGCAGAACCCAATTAGATATCAAGAGTGGTCCGAAGTTGAGCATGGAGGGGGTTTTGCTAAACTGACTTAGCGTCTTTAGTAAATTGGATTTTGCAAGGAAGTACACAATGGGCCCAAGAGACAAGCCTGACCGAAGTTTAGCCAAACACAGATTCTTTGTCAGGAGAACAAAGACTGTAAGAAAAAAAAATAGAAAAGTTGTGAACTACAGAAAGAAAATACTGGAAGATGGCAAATGTTTTGAAAAAGCCAAAGTAAATTTCCTGACTGTTATTTCTCTGTATTTTGCCTGGAAATGAAAGGAAGGAAGGAAGAAAAAAGGAAGAATGGATGGAACGGAGTGATAGAAAGAAGGGAGAATAGAAGGAAAGAAGTAAAGGAAGGAAGGATGGAAGGAAGGAGAGAATAGTTGAAGGAAAGAAAGAAAGAAGGAATAAAGGAGGGAAGGAAGGGACTAATTCAGGGGTACTAACTGAGGAAGCCTCCTGGAGACGTGTCCTGAGCCGAGGAGTTGGCTTTGGAAACACGAGTACAAAGTTAGGCAGAAGTGATGACCAAGGATCCCGTAAGGAAGTGGAGTAGTGAACCAGCAAATGTCATACTGGCTTAGGACCTCTCGAGAAACCAAGGTGGCTGGAAGGCTGTGAAGGCCCAGGTCAAAGGCCAGTGGAGCGGTGAGAGCTGCCCTTCCTCTTCTCAATCCCTGCTGAGTGAACTAAAAGAGGCAGATACGTGTTTGCACTTACTGCAGACAATGGTTTAGACAATGCGCTTAACAATCCTGTCTGCTCCTGATTAAGGTAAGGGCAGAGAAGCTGGGCCTATGGGGAATGAAAGCCGAGATGCGAAACACACAGAGATGTCAACTATACAATGACTTAATCCTTTGTGATGTGCATGGTTAAGGCTATAGAAAAGAAGGAAATTGAAAAATGCACCTACAGGAAAAGAGAAATGAGATTTTTCAAACAAGATGCACATGTCCTAAATAGAAATTCTACAGATAGTATTAACATAGATTTCTCTATGTATGAAAAATGGATGTTTAGGTAAATAACCAAAATAACATAAGTGGAGTTGAAAAATGTAAAATGCTGACACTTTGTACTAATTTAAATAAGAATAAAATAATAATATTTCATAGAAGCTTAAGATTACCATTATAAAACATTTTTAAAATGTTCAGATATAGAAATAACTTTAACTATGTTGATTAATGTGCCTATAAGTGATTTAAACAACTGTGAATTAAAGTAGATATGATTCCAGTTAGCAAGCAACATTGTGCCAAATCACAGGGTCCTGCAGAGAAATAAGCTTTATCTTTTTTTTTTTTTCTGTAAGGTTTATTTTGATAGTTGAGAAAACAAAACAATGAATTAGGTCACTAAACACAAGGAGGGTAATATGTATAAGAAACGTCAGGCTAAAACTCAAGGAAAGTTTTATGTAGACTCCACTATTATTTTTGATGAAGAAAAACTATGAGATGATGGACCTATTAAATTTTTTATCTACCATCTAACTGACTTTTCAATTTCTTTTTCATGTGATTTTTCTGCAAAGAATCCAAACTACCAAAACTATCTCGGTCACTTGCTGTCCTGAAGTTAAACTTTGCTACTGAGAATTTACAACATAATTACTATAATCAGATACATTATTTTGATCCAGCACAGATAACCTCATGCCCCCAAGATATTGTCTTTTAAAATCCCTTTTCAATGAGGCAGCAAGTACATCGGTATGGACATAGCCCTGGGATTGAAAAGGTTGGGAGTACTTATCTCTATGGAAACAGAGGCAAAACATGTAAGTGGAACAAATAGTTGTACCAAAGAAAGAAAAGTGATTAGAGAAGCCACTTGGCCTGAGTCCCCACTGTGCAGTCAGGGTGTTCAGGAGCTGACAGCAAATAAGCTGGGTCCTCCAGTTAGCCAACGGTGGTTGATTAGGACACCAGAAAAGCAGTGATTGTTTTTAAAAGTTAATTTTATATGTAATATTTCAAAATAAATCTTAAAAGTATTGCCACAGGTAAAGTTAGAACTCTTTTGATCTTCCTAGCTTGGTTGTATGTTTAGAACTGTTGAGCTGTGTTGTATTATAAAAGGTGTCTGTGTTGGGGGTTATTCATATCGTCATTTTTGCCTAATTGTTGTGGCCCGTAATGTCGTACTGGGAATGAATGTGGAAAAGAGTCAGGGCTTGGGATTTGGGGAGAAGCTCCTGAAGAATCATGTGAATACTTCTTTCCCTAGGCTTTCAGTAGAATAGATCCTCTCTGGGCTGCTGCCTCCCTGCCACCCTTGTTTCCTTTTGCAACCCAATGTGCAGGGAAATATGGCGTGTGGTTAGAAGACCACCGTCCTTAAAACAAACAAACAAACAAAAAAAAAACAGGTGTACTACTATTCTTTCTCACTTGAAGTTCTCTAAATTTTTGTCTATTCACTTGTTAAATTCACAGATTGGACCAAAATATTTCCAAAGTCTGAATTTCTGACATTACTAGTACTGTGGGATCTTGGGTGGAATACCAACTTTTTTGCCATGTTTTATCATCCATTAAATTGTTAGGTAGGATAATAGTTGTCACAAGAATCCATCTATTTCTTCCTTCCTTCCCACTTCCTTCCCACACTCTCTTCTTTCCTTCCTTCTTTCCTAGAATCAAATGAAATAATACACATAAAACACTCTGAAATTTGAAAACATGGTGCTTAACCACAGGCATTATTACAATATATAAAGAATACCGGTTTGTAGTATTGAGAGCATATTAGGTGCCTAGCACAGTGTTTTGTGTTTATAATGCCGAGTCCCTTATAGATTTGTACATCAACAAGCGGTTACCCTACTCCTCTATATGAGAAACCTGGAATTCATGGACGTAAAGGGACTCATTTAAGTTCAAAACATAAATTGTAAAATTTAGGATTTGAGCCAGGTCTGGCGGATTATTTCCTGTGGTCATAAGAGAAGCAGAGTCATGAGGTGACCCTAAAGGATCTAAGCGGCTTGGGTGTGTTCTAATCAGAATGTCATGATCACTTTTCTATTTTCTTGGAAAAATAGACAAAAAGGGTCTGAATAGCTGCGACTGGAACATGGAGATAATTTTAAAAACTGTGTTCCTTTCTCTTAGGATATTTACATCATTGCCATATTTCATTACTGGACCCTGAAGTTTTAATAAAGATTATAAAGTGGGTTTTGAGGAGGGAGTGCCCATATGTAGAATTTCAGGAAATGCGTAGCTTGAAAACAACCACAGATGATTTAAACAGGCCCTCCTCCCAAAATGACCTTCTGTGGTTAAAGGTCTATTGACAATAAGTTCAATAACGAAGTTTTTTTTTTTTTTTTTGGTGCAAACTTGTACAAATGTCTTACTAATTACTCAATAGCTTTGTGTTTGCCTTTTAGAAGAAAGCCAGGATATTCAGCTTGTCATGTCAATTTGTTTCAGAAAATAGTGACCAATTAATTCTATAATCATTTTCTAAAGGAAAAGTAGCAAGAGGACTCAGCTGATAACAGCTAAATCTTTCTCTTTCCTTGTCTTGTCAAGGTGACTGGGAAAGGGCTACATCTATCCTGACAAATATCTGCTTTAAAGGTTTAAGTTCCTTTGGGATCCTTCTTGCTTGAGTGTAAAATGCCTGGGATAGTCGTTTTATTTGATACTAATTCAGCCAGGCAAGCCATAACCAGGAGTGTCACATCTCAATGTCTGGACACACTGCTCATCTGCCCTCCTTGGTTGGTCTCAGATTATAGGACTATGTCAAGGTTCATTTCAGCCAAAGCATTTCAGCATAAGCTCTTACCTCTCCCCAGCTCCAGTGAAAGAAATTTCTAGAAAGTAAAAGTCAAGGATTTCTTGGCCTTTAATATTACTATAGTATTATGATACTGTTCAAGGATTATATTATTCTTCAGGTTGTTTTGAAGATGCACAGTTAATTTTTCTCTTTGGTGGTGAAACTGCTAGATGCTAGTTAGGATAGGAGGCAGAGTTTAAATTTTTAGTGGAAATTTCTTAGGTTTTAAGATTTTCTTTATTTAAGGATTTTTTTTTATTTTTTGCAAAAGCAAAACTACTACGTTGAAAGAAACCAACACATGTATCCTCAGTATAGATTTTAAAAATCGATTTAAGGTACTTTTAGTAAACATGGAAATGGCCAGTCATCTTTTTCATCCTAAAAGTAGCTTTTCTCTACCAGTGTGAATTTGATGTAAATTAAAAGACACTCAAAGCCATTTTATTTGGGAATAAAATTTACAAATTTAACCTATTCCAAGGGCATGAGCTCCCTTTAAATTTTTAGGAGCATTCATTTTTACTGATTCTCCTTTATCATTTAGTTGATAATACTAAGATGTTTATAGGAAATATGACTATACGCCAAATCTCTTGGAAATAGTTACGGTGGTATTCACAAATAATTTAAAGGTTAAAAAGGGAAAGAAGACTACAATAAAGAAACAGAAAGCCTTCATGGAAGATAAAGGACAAAGTTTAAATCAAAGAACACTCTGAGAGGAAATTAAAACACTTATTTCAAATATTTTTGCTTCATCAGATTTCATTTATTCATCATCCTTAAAATAACACTATATTTTCTGTGAGCGACTTACAGCTGATCATTTCCCATACTAAGTAGAAGATACTAATTGGACACACCTGATTATGTTGACGTTGGGTTGCTGTAGTAGAACTGGGAGGTGTTAGTTATCTTTGATCATTCTTATGATAAATGCATATGAGCTAGGATTTCAGTTGACAGTTTTGGGCGTTTGAAAAAGTTTATTAAAATAGAAAGGGATTTTTGAAAGGCATAATAATTTCAAATTAATATTTTATCGGGATCAACTCAATGTATCAAAATGTGCACCAATCAGCTTTGTTGTCCTAAAAAACCCTGCAAAGCATGTGGCTAATTAGTTGTCTTTCATATTTTGCTTCAGTTTATTTTCAGCTCTGTGAAGTTAAAAAGATGTCCCACCAGTGACTTGTTTTATAAGGAAAAAAAAGGTACTATTTTAATCTTCAAAAAACAACAGCTGGCAGGGTCAGTCTTTTAAAGTGCATGCTTCACTGGTTGCAATTATTAATCAGTTTCCTTCAGGAAATATATGAAATTAAATATTAAAGTAGAGATCTAAACAGTCCTACAGTCTCAGGGCTTCTGAGGGCATGATTTCCTTATTAGCCTGAAATAGCTGACCTTCCTCACCAAATGGGGCATCTGCATGACTATGAAATCTCTCCTTTTGTCCCTCTGTCTCATCATTTAGGCTTTATTTACCTTTTAGCATTTTATTTCTTTTCATAGCCACAGTTTCATAGAAGCTAGCTTTCTACCATGGCAGAGTTAACTGCTAAGCAAAGGTTTTGTTTATCAGAAGGAGACTTTTATACTATTATACTCAGTTTGTTCATTCACTCAGCCAACATTATTTATTTACCACCTATCATCTAGCAGGCCTATCCAAAATACTTGGAATCAGTATCAAAACAAAGGACCTTTCCCGCATAAAGCTTTCATTTTGGGGACAGATACAAGGTATTAATAGTAAACATGGATCATAAGCACATCATGCAGGGTGTTAAAAGGTGACAAACTGCTGTGCCAAAGTTAAAAAAGGAAAGTTAGATGTGAGTCATTAGGGCCCAAATGTGCAGGTGTTAGGGGGATTGGGAAGAAGAGTGGCAGTTAGTGATAATAATAAAAAACAAGGATGGTGCCAGTTTGCCTTACTAAGAAGCTGACATTTGGATAAAGACATGAAAGTAAGGACTTAACAGCAGACTCACCTGGAAGAAGAGCATCAGGGCAGGGGACGAGCTCGAGTAGAGCCCCAGAAAGGTAGCGGCATTTCTTGGAAGGTTTAAGGAAGAGTAAGGACAGATCCCTGGAGCAAAGCGGGGGCAGGGGCGGGCAAGAGACACGGAGGCCACGATTGGCTGTTTTGGCTGTTGTATATCACTGAGATTTAAAACAAGAAAAAATTGCCTTTGCAAAGTTTTGAGCATAGACTGTGGGACCATCTGATACATTTGCATGGTGGATAGATTTTGAATGTAGAGTCAACAACTTATCACTTCTCGGCCTTTTGGCTAAGATCAAGTGAATGTAGAGTCAACAGAATTTTTCTAATAGATCAGAACTGACATCCGAAAGACACATAATTATGTGTTTTACCTATGGAAGCCATAGACAACTTGGCAAAAAGTATCCATAGCAAATAAGAATAGTGAGATTAATGATAAATTGTAACATCCATGGCCTTGCCATATGCCAGATACTTCTCTGTTTTACAAGTGCTAATTCAGTTAATCCCCAAAACATCCTGCGGGGGGTAAATCATTATTATTTCTGTTTTATAGAGGAGGCCTGTGAGGCACAGAAAATTGGGTTCCTGCACGAGATCACACAGCCGGAAAAAGGACAGAATCAGATTTAAATCTGGTCATTACGGGGTGCGTGCTCGGAACCTGCACTATTCACGTATTGAAACAAAGATGACACTAAAGCACCAAATGAGAGACGGTAACAAATATCTCTTACCTTAGAATGGACTTTCTTGTCCTTCTTTATAGAGAAAAAAATAACAGAGCTTGGAAGTGGGGACAGCGCTGAAAGTGAGTGGTTTTATTGCTTCAGATAGGTTAGCTTATGCGGTGGGAACAACCAGGCTCTCTGCGAAGGTTTATTTCTCCCTGGTGTCACGAGTCTCTCAAGAGCCTGTTGTAGCTCATTTTCTGCTACCTTCACTGTGGGACCCATTTTTATGTCTAGCCATTCTCTGCAGAAAACTGTGTGCAGTTTTTAAAGTCTACAGTAGCACACATGGTGCGTGCCCTTCCACTCACTCACCACTGACTCAGCCAGAGAAACTTCCAGCCCTGCAAGCATCATCCATAAGTGCCGTAGACAGGACTGCCTTTTTTGAACATCTTTTTATGTGGCATTTTTACTGTACCTTTTTTAGTTGAGATCTAAGTACATACATAAATACGTAACGATTGTCACAATTATCTACAGTGCTTATCTACAGGACTGGAGCTGGAGTTATAGCTGGACTGGAGCTGTTACCATCCGGCCCAGGTGTGCAGCAGCTGCATCGTCTAGGTTGGTGTAAGTGCACGCCGCGATGTTCGCAGAATGACAAAATCCCCTACCGACACGTTTCTCAGAATTTATTTCTGGCATTAAGCGATACATGATTGTATTATCTCATTTTCTTATCTTGTCATCCATTTGTGGACACGTAGGCTAATCCCATGCCTTTCCTGTTATCAATAGTGCTGCAGTAAGCTTAGGGGTGCTGGCGTCTCATGCACCTACTCCTTGTAGTTCTTTGGGATATGTACCCCTTAATGGGATGGCTGAACCTCTGGTGTTATTTTAGATCGAAGGTATAAGCTACGTGATGGAAATTTTCTTGGGATTTAGGATAATTTTATGATAGTCTTATAAAGTCACTTAGTTTCTTTAATTCTTAAAGTACTCGTTTTGCTAAAGATCGCCCAGTGTATAAGGTATACACTTTAATATCTCTTTTATTTAACCAGATGCCCCCCTTCCATTTTTCTTATAGGTTGGGAAGTGGCATAAATCCAATTGATCTGAAAATGGAAAAGTGTGGAATTCTCTGAGAAACAGTTGCTTTTAAAATTCTGTACTATTGTTATTCCACTAGGCAATGAGCAAATTTTATTTTTTAAATCTGAATTTATTTTCTCTTCACAAAGCATTCACTTCAATAGGCGGGACCATTCCTGTGGTTCATATTACAAGGATACATGTCAATTCTATTAAGTATAGAGCATAAATGTTTTAACACAATAGTTAAGTAAATGAGGTGAAGACTATATTAACTAGTGTAAACATTCCAAATTGTATTTAAAATCAGCACATTGTACCCCATTAATGCAGTAATGTCTACATGATCTATGTGTTTATTACTCAATAAAAAAAATAAAAGCATACACATAGTTCTCATAATTTGTAGACCTCCTAGGGGGAAAAAAATCAAATAATTTGGAAGGATTTTTAATTGTTTACAGATAAAGACATGTTTTATTAAATTGTAGGCCCATCATTAACAATTCTTCTTTTCCTTTTTTTTGAAATAATAATTCTATAACTTTTGCACAAATGATCAAAACTGTGAATAGAAATTTATCATTGTATGTCATGATGAGCTTCTTTCTTGCCTGATTGGATTCTTTCTGCATAGAGAAACAGGACTGCTAAATTTAGCACTGTCAAATAACTCCCGGATCAAAACTCTCTGGTGAGTCCCCAAAATGGAATAGCTGCCACCAGCCTTTCAACTCCCAGTCTTTATGAACCTGGACTTTTTGGACTGAAGTTAGAAGTCTGTGAATTGAATTCCCTTTATAAAGTTTTACTTCAGATATGTGCCCTTAGCTTCATTTCCCCCACAGGGATCCTTGAACCTCACTAGAATATTCTGTAGAAAATGATGCCTTTCGGTGACTTATGCCTAAGTTCTTTCAGAATTTTTGTATTAGTTGCCAATGCACTGAGACTTCCTTCTGAGTGTGATTCATTATGACATTCAGGATATAATTTATTTTATTTTCATGGAGATTATTTCTCTCCTGGCCTTTTCTCATCTTGTTTTTGCTCTCTGTGATCTAGACTAGATTTTTGAATTCTTCCCTAAAGAAGATGGAATACAACAACCTGTTCTTTTTTTCTAGTGGTAGAACAGAAACTGCAAGTAGGCTTTGTTTTATTTCTAACTGATATTAACTGGCAAAGTTTAATCCAGAAGAACCAATATGCATTCATCATCTTCCATCAGAGAGCAGGAAACGCTTTTATAAGAAGTGATTCATATGCAAATCTGAAAAGCTCCTTACCTATTCCTTGGAACTGACTTAGCTCTAAATTGCTCTTCATTTTTGAGAATAATAATTAACTTAATTGTTCTTCTGGAAAATCTCTGTGCTATTGTATGGAGGAAACTACCATAATTTTAGGATGTGTCCGAGAGCGATCTTCACATGAGGACTGAAGTGGTCATGAATATAAACACTTGAATCTTTAAATACCTAATACTTTTATAATTTGAATATATAGACCATGGATAGACCAGATAGTAGATGTTGACAAAATGAACATGTTAAATGTTAATTTAACTTGTTTGGCTGACTGCCCTAGACCATTTCATTGTTATAAAGGAATACCTAAGCCTGGGTAACTTATAAAGGAAGGAGGTTTATTTGATTCATGGTTCTGCTGGAAGTACAAGTAGCATGTGCCATCGTCTACTTTTGGGGAGGCCCTGGGGCTACTTCCTATGCTGGCAGGGGAAGGGCAGCTGTCCTCCTGTGCTGATCGTGTGGTCAGAGAGAGGCAAGAAGGAAAATGGAGGGAAGTTCTAGCCTCTTTGTAACCCCCAGTTCTCCTGTGAACTAATACAGTGAGAACTTTCTCAGTGCCAAGCCTTTCATGAGGGATCCCCACCAAAGACCCAGATACCTAGCATTAGGCCCCACTGCCAATGTCAGAGATCACATTTCGTCTTGAGGTTTGTAGGGGAAAATAACAAAATTATATCTTTTTTTTTAAAAAGACTATTTTTATGTTTAAGAGTATTAAATTTGAGCTCAAATAATACCTTGAGAAATAGCTGACAAAATTTCCTATCCATTATTGAAGAATTGTGGCTTTACTGTTCAAATAACACAAGTGGGTAGTTTATCTATCTCCATTGTAAATTGTTCAAAACGTTCTGAAATTACAAGAAAATCCAGTATCTACAGTAACTGTGTGTACATGTGTGTGGAGAGAGAGAGAGACAGAATGAACACAATTAAATGTAGACTTTGCTACTTATCTACATGATTAGATTATTTTAAACCTGTATTTATTTTTATCTTTTTTTGATAGTTATGCATTTTAATATGTTTTAGGAAAATAACATAATTAGCACATCAAATATAAGATTTCACGAATATCATTGCTTTGGGTGAAACTGATGTAATAACAATGTTAGACCTCAGATCACCTCAAGAAAAATACTGAGTAAATGGTACAGGAGGGTAATTTGGAAGTATCTATTAAAAACAAATCTGTAGATATCCTATGACTTGGCAATTCCACTTTTAGTAATTAACCTTAGGTAAAGTTTTACACACCCACTTTAGCACAAGCATAGGGATGCTCCTGTGTAGTATTTTGTAATAGCAGGAAACTGAAAACAGTCTTAATGTCCATCACAAGACAAATGAGTAAAATGTGGTAGTCACGTGACGGCAGTCCCTACAGCCTTTACAGAGAATGGACTGATGTACCCTTAATGCTTACTACGGTGTTTAACCCTTACCAGATATTCAGGTAACGGATGTTGAAACAAAACTTTACAGGGAACAAGAGGTGTGTATTTGTAGTCAATCAAAGATTTTGTATTTTAAATGAACATTTTACAATTCTTAACTGACTGACTTCCTTCTACAGTTCGGTTTTGTGTCATAAGAAAAATAAAAATAGATTTGAGTTAGGGCTAGGTTTCTTAAATACATTTCCCATGATTTTGGGGGGGGAGGGGGGCAAAGTGAGACTCTGTCCTCCGGGTAGAGTGCATCAGTTTAGCTTACAACCTCCTCAAAGTCTTGGGCTCAAGGGATCCTCCTAGTATACAAGTGTCCATAGTGGGAACTATAGGTGCCCACCACAACACTTGGCTACTGTTTTCTATTTTAGTAGAGTCAGGGTTTCACTCTTGCTTAGGCTGGTGTCAGAATCTTGAACTCAGATGATCCTCCCACCTCAGCCTCCCAGATTGCTAGGTTCCAGGCGTGGACCACCATGTCTCACCTTCTATGATTATTTTAAGACATTTCTTAGTTGAATTACTGCAAATTTCTCCAGAAGGGTCTCTCTCCCTTTGCTCTTTGTCAGTTTCATCTTTCAAACTGCCAACCAGGTAAGTGTCCTAATATATAATTTGATTTTAATTTAAAAACTTTCTTTAACTATTTCTCATTGATTATTCAGATAAAATTTCGACTCTAGTGGACACTCAAGTCCTTTCTCCCATGGTTTTGCCTTTTCCTTCAGTCTCATAGTTTGTATGGTGAGTCCTAAATTACTGAAGCACGTTTTCTTTTTTCAAACACCCTTTGCCTTCTGGCATTTCTGCCCCTTTACACATTGCATTTTTTTCTGCTTATGTGTGCATATTTTTCTTCATTCACCCGTCTAGATTTTAATAATCCTTTAAGGTGTATGTCTGATATATAGAGAGATTTTTTTTGATGAGCTTCACCAATCCTCATTTATTTAGGCCAAACCATTCACTGTTCTCGATGTTAACAGAGCCCCTGGCCCTTCTTTTTTATTTTTATTTATTTATTTTTTTCTGGCCCTTCTTGGTAAAGGAATGTGTCATCTTTTTCTCTTGCCATCATCTCTCCATTGGAACCTGAGCTCCTTAGAGACAGAATTCTCTTGCCTCATGCCCAGGAGTTGGCATTTTACCAGGAGCATATTAGGTATGCAGTGCCTGGGTTTGTTTTGCTTTTCATTTATTCATTTCATTGTCATTGCTTAGTAAGTAGTCCACAACCACCAAATTGAAATCCCTAAAGTCTCTTAGACTTTAGAATTTATGATTTGTATAGGTATTGTTTGTTTCTAGTAGAGTGTACCTTTTTGAAGGAATAAGTGAAATGGCTACCTTTTTGGGGAATCACAAAACAGTATAAAAAATATCAGTTCATTTAGAAGATATTAACTGAGGTTTTCTGTCCAGGCCACTTCACAGCACAATACACTTGGAAATGACATTCTTTTCAATCTCCCACATGTAAATGCCGGGTGGCATAATGCTTATTATGTACCATATAAATTCTTTTTAGATCAAAGAATCATTGTTGTGTCCTATTCCATGTCAGTTTAAATGTACCATAACAGTGGAAATATGCCTTTTCAATATGCCGCATTAATTTATATCAAGATTTGATAACTGAACTGTCAGAAATCCTCAATTCATCAAAGACTGCATTATTTTTATGTAGACAAAAAGATATGGTTCTCCAGTTTATTACATGAATTGTCATCATATTATTACAGTTAAAGCTAATGAACCATTCTCTGGCATTTGAAAAGCCAGTGAACGCAGCATTTTCCTGACGAAGCTCAAGTTTATAAATGAATTAGGTTTGTCTGTGTGGGTGTTGTAATGATCATGAAATTGTTTCTACATATTATAAGATAACCCCTTTCTGCCCTCAATTAAGGCCAGAAGGACCAAAAAAAAGGAAAAAAATCATATTCATTTAATCAAAATAAGATATGTAGGGCTTTGAAGGGGAAATAATCAAATAGAGAAAATTAGTTGAATTAGCAAATATTTCTTACTAAAATCTGAGTTGTATATTGGGCTTAAACAGTTATTTGTTCTCAACCAAACACGGTCACAGCCATATACCCTTGATATATCTCCACTACATTAATATTTATATCTATCTCTAAAATCTGAGTTGTATGTTGAGCTGTATATTGGGCTTAAATAGTTATTCAATCTCAACCAAGCACAGTCACTGCTATCTACCTTGATATATCTCTACTATAAGGACATTCATGTTTAATATGCTTTTCTTGTCTCTCAGTTCAAGACATTATTTAACTAGCAAGAAAAATTCCCAGTGAATTTTGTTTCTATCCTGCTGTTTTGGAAATTTCTTTACATTTTAAATGAATCCTGGTTATGATAAGAAGGGCTGTGTTGAGTGAGGGGGAGATCACACTTACACTGCAAACCAGAACTGAGTTACAAATTGGCAAGGCTTACAAGAATCCTTTGGCAACATTTAGAGATCTAATTTCAGGTTTTCCTTGCCTTATTAAGAAAGTAATGAAAACCTCAAATATGTTCACTTATTGGTATTTCCTACCTACTATTGTTGTGTTGTAAAAGACATTCACGTATTTTTTACATAAAAACAAAATATATGTAAATACAAAACACGATACATAACATGAGTATGAACCTATATGAATGTATTTATAATATATAAAAATACATTTGCATTCTTCTAGAATCCCTAATTCTGAACTTACTCTCTTTGAAATTTTCTTTTTCTTTATTAAATCATAGCTGTATACACGAATGCAATCCTGGGATACAATGTGCTGGTTTTATATACAATTTGAAATATTTTCATTGAACTGGTTAACATAGCTTTCATGGCATTTTCTTATTTATTGTGTTCAGACATTTATATTCTACATGTAGTAAGTATTGAACTGAGTGGTGATATTTAGTTTTAGTCAATGCCCATTGACTCCTTTTATTCAATTTATTGGCTAATTCTACCTCACAAGAATCATGAAAAACTTCAGGCTCAATCAGTTTTATCTCAGTTGGATGCTAGAATGACAATATTAAAAAAAAATTACTTATTCCGAATTCTTAAACTTTCTAATGTTAATCATTACCTTTAAAATATTCACATGACTCATTGAATTTTTTATATTGGCTCAGCTGTTCTGTTGTTGTATTGGCAAAGTCCATAGATCAGGGTTTTTTCTCTCACATAGAAGGGTTTTTTAACTGTCTTCTCTATTTGCACAATGTCTCTCAATGTTTCTACTCAAGATGAAGTTAGAATGTGTTAAAATAAGAATTTGATATTTTATTTAGCGTTAGCTGTGATATTGAACAAAGTGCTGAGTTGATTCCACATCTTGGCAATTGTGAATTGAGCTGCGATAAACATTCCTGTGCAAATTTCCTTATAGTAAAATGAATGACTTTTTTTCTTCTGGGTAGATACCTAGTAATGGGATTGTAGGATCAAATGGAATGTCGACTTTTATTTCTTTGAGGATTCTCTACACTTCTTTCCAAAAAGGCTGCATCAGCTTACAATCCCACTAAAATTGTAAAAGTGTCCCCTTTTCTCCACAACCATGCCAGCATCTGCAGTTACTCATGGCTGGATTAATAAATGGTGTTATGTGTATACAAGGGAATACTATTCAACCATAAAAGTTATGGAGACTTTATATCTTTTGTATTAAGTTGGATGGAGTTGAAGGACATTCTCTGTAGTAAAGTAACACAAGAAGGGAAAAGTAAGTATGCAATGTACTCAAAACTAATATGAAACCAGTAGATAAACAACTACTCATCCACATGAGAGAAAAACACATTTAAATTCAAGTGGGAGAAGGGGGACGGAAAGATTAGTAAACTTTCACCTACTTGGCATGATATAGGGGTATACGACACGCCCCTGGGTGAAGGGCTCAACTACAACTTGGACTTTGCCTAACAAATGCAGTCATGTAACCTAATTGTTTGTACCCTCATATTAATCTGAAATTTAAAAACATTGAAATCTGAAAAATTAGGTTCAAATTTTGACTCAGCCATAAATCAGCTGTGTGATTTTAGATAGATCACTTAACTTCTTTAAAAGTTAATTTTGTCCTCCTAAAGCTAAAAGTAAGAATGCTGACTTCACTCCCTCTGTGGAGTTTTAGAAGATCAGAAAAATATAGAATGTAGATTTATTTTTAAAAGCAAATTACAATATATAGATGAAGCATTTATCTCAGAATGTTATAGTTTGTTCCTTCACTGAGTGCATGAAAAATATATCTAGAGAAGTCATGGAAATAGAAGTATAGATGGCTAAAGGTTTCACAGCCAGAAAGGGTTTGTGATGGCATTATCAAAATGGGGTTCCCTTACCTCCTGCCAAACTTTCCAAAATACATTCTATTTATAATCAATGAGTAGTGTTAATGCAAGTTTTATTAGATATGATACATACCCTCCAACAAAGGCTTAATAACCAGAATACATAGAGAACTCCAATGTATTTGCAAGAAAAGAATAAGAGATCCCATCTCAGGATGGGCAAAAGATCTGAAAAGAAACTTATCTACATAAGACAAGCGCATTTTTAAATGTTTTGATTTTGTATATAACTCTTGTTTCTCCTTTCCCTGAGACCCTCTACCCAAGGAATGTAGAGAGTTAAGGTAGTGATTTATAGAGTCAGATAGACAGGTTTATATTTAGCCCTGACACTTAGGTTCTTGAACTCTCTAAGCTTATTTTTATTTGAAAGAATGGGAACCAGTATTTATTTTGTGTCATTCTTTTAAATGACAAGTATGCTGGGAACCAGCCATGTTGTATCATATTTCCATGGATATGGACTGCTGTCCATTCTGCGTGGAATGGTCTTCCCCAATCTATCACCTAGGAGACTTCTATCCATCCCCTCAGCTTGGCCTCAGAAGCTGTGATGTCCCCAGTAACACCCTCTGTGGTATATCTGCCAACTTACGGTTCACTCTTGCGCTCACACTGTGATTCCCCTATTAAGACCATTAAATTATTCATTCATAACTCTTTGTTTGATTATTCTTGTCCCAACTAAGGCTGTCAGAGGAAAGGCAACGATGCATAGAGGTACTGAATAAATACTTCATGTCTGAATGAACATAGGAAGTAACTAATCCTATCATTTAAGGCAAAGAAAAAAATAATTTACCTTTTCCCTCTCCCCGTCTCTCCCTACGTGCATAAATTATGTATGTGTGTGTGTATATGCATAATTTTAAATATTAACATGTATAATTTTAAAGTATATACATATGAAATATTATAAATTTACCTTATGATTGCTATATACCTTGTCAACATTTGGGGGGAGAAAGAGTTAACTTATTAAACTGGCAGAAGTAATCAAAAACCAAGTATTACGTTGCTTTCTTCCAATAGGTACAGATTCTAATAAGGACAATTGGAAAGCAAAGTTTACTCACACCCACTTAACTGAAAGTTTGTCCCCCATGAAATATTTTGTGGGATTAGGAATAAGCTATAGAATTCCTTCAGTAGGTATCATGTTTTCCCCAGTGACACATACTGCAGAGGACTTTAAATGAAGACCTAATTGAATACAATAATTATAATGATAGAAAAGTCTTTTGTGAACCATAGAATACTGGAAATAATAGGCATTTTTGAATTGATATATGCGAAACATGTTCATAAAAATGTGATTCTTTACTAGATTATCTGCCCATATAAATCATTAGTGATAATTTTTGCTTTCAGTGTAACTTTAAAATTTATTGTCGAGTAACAAAGTCTCCAGAATGTGGCAAGAATATTTACTTTTTTGTTTAAGATACTTGCCTTCTCTAAATGGACTGCTTTTACGTGACTTTCTATGTATTGTAGGATGTCACTGTCTTTGTTTCTCGGCCTTTTCTTTTTTCACTGCAAAGCACTGTGTTTGTTCTGAAGCAGTTTGAGTCCCCAGGTCAGGGAATGTGTGGATGACGAATTGGATCCTGACAACTGGGCACCCGCAGTAGCTTCTGATATAGCACAAATTCCAAAGTAGTGTGACTTTGGGAAGTGACAAAAATAAGACACAATACACAGCAATTCAAAGAGTCAAGTGACAGCTTTTTAAACCTAACTCATTCGATGGACAGTATTTCATAAATTTTGGTCCTTTTTGTACATAGTGTTGCCTTTTTGTGTGTGATGTAGCATTTCAGTGTTACCAACTTCCCAGTGTTATCACATTAAATATTTTTATAAAGAAATTATTGAGTTATTATATAGATGTCAGCTACTTTAGGGATAATCATGGCCTCTGTGTGTGTGTGTGTGTGTGTGTATAAAACTCTGTCAAAAAAGATAAGTCTTTTTCCCAGCAACCAAACTAAGATAGAGTTCTACCATAATCAGCAATGCGAATTTAAGTATACATATTTGTGTATTATTAAAAATAGTTTTAGATACATTTACCTCACACAGACAACTTTTCAACAATGGTCAATTAGATAAGTAAATTATTTTAAATTCACAAAATGATTTATTAAGGAGTTGTCAAAAAACACTAAAGATACTTCTTATAATGATTTTAAAGTGTGAAAACTTTCCAGAACATTTTGCTTAAAAAATAGGTAACAAAATAATATACTTACTACAATTTTTTTCTGAAAAAGAATTACATACTGCAGATATTTTTGCTCAGAAAAGTAACTTCAAATTTTATTGAAAATAATATGGAAGACAATAAAAATAGCTCATGGCCAATTCATTTATTTTTGCATTTTGCCAAATGTTTTATTATTTGATATGAGTGATAAAAAAAGGCTTTTGGCACTACTTGGAAAAATAAAAATTAATTATTGGGGTAGAGTATTACATAGAAATGACATTTATAATTTTTGTTATACTTAAGAAAGACTATTACCTTCAGAGATAATATCACCCAAATATTAGCGAAAAATAATGCTTAAAATTATGAATAAATGAAATGTGCCAAAATTATGAGCAAATGGCTTCAACGATATATAATTATTATAAGATCACATTCAACTGATATTTTTTCTAACAAAAGGATTTTTAAATATGTAAACACAATTATGTTTAAATATAAATTATGGTACTCAAATTTAAGAAAATAATTGTAGATTTCTCATTTGGATTAATAGTAATCTATTCAAAAAATGATAAAACCCAAATGTCAAATCCATTATTTTTGTATTTATAGAGATGAAAATTAGCACAGTCAGCAGTTGTATACAATTTATTTACTTAATAGTTCTATGTATAATACAATCAAGTTTGTCATGTTGAACACATTTTATTCCCTTGAGAATTTCGAAAACGTGTATCTGATTAGGAAACATATTCCAACCAGCAGAGAATAAGTGTTATTTTTCTTTATTTTTTTAATTCAGGAAAGTAAGGAAAAGTTTTTAGAATCTAAAAATATTGAGTTTTCTGGGAGGTGCCTGTGGCTCAAAAAAGTAGGACGCCAGCCCCATATACCGGAGGTGGTGGGTTCAAACCTGGCCCTGGCCAAAAACTGCAAAATAAATAAATAAACAAAATTAAAAAATGGGAGTTTTCTTCTACTCACATAATCTTCCCATTGTCTAAAGTCTGAATATGAGACCAAGATTTTAATTAGTCAGACTTTGATTAGGTCCCATAAGAGCACAAAGATAACAATTTTATACAGCACAGATCCATGTTCTGAACAACAATATGGCAAATTTTGCTAAGCTACTAGCAGAAGGAAGCGTAGAAAAGCATTCTATTTATTATAAAATAATTTTAATAGATTTTCCCCCAAATGAACTAATAACGTTTACTTTTACTAGACTTGAAATATAAATTTAATGACTTGGTGATTTTTTAAAAATTTACTACCACATATTGCTGAAATTTCACTTTAGAATTGAACAGAATGTCCGCTATGTAACTCCTGTTAATAACTTACTTTTGGCAACTCTATAATGATCAGCATTAATAAAATGCTCATAAATGTCTTCCCTTTAGTATATTTTATTATACTATCTTTCATATAATTAAAAACTTCTTTAGTTCCATAATAGTCAGAATTGAACTATACCATCATATTATGGATACTTTGAGGGAAAACTTGCTAAAAAATATCCCTTGCAGCAATTCCAAAGATTACTTTTATGCTTTTAGACCACTTTTTCTGGGTTTTTAAAAGAGCATATTTTGGTTTTGATAAGTGGCTATGTTACCCTTAATCTGTTTTCCTTCCTCCTCTTTCAGGGTTTTAAATTAGTAGTCAGTGTCTCTCAATGGCTGTATTAGCTAGAGCCCAAAGTCACAATCACATTGTTCCTGTCGTCTTAAATAACATTACCCTTCTGACCACTAGTTACATCTAAGCTTGCAACTCTCACCTGTAACCCATATGATTCCAAGGCCATCTGATGACCTTTTTTCTTATGAAGAAAATATCTATATGTGAGTCAAAGATTTAGATGAAGTATAATTGTTCTATAATTAATTCTGATGATACCTTACCATGCTTCCTATTTAAAGAAATAACTCCTCCTTCTGGATACTCATAGCATTATTTACACTACCACATCCCCTGGTCCTGATCCCTCTTTTTCACTGGCCATATTTTCTCTCTGTCTTGTCTGCTGTGTTGGCCGACATCCCCAAGGCTGCAAAGATTGCCTTTTACACGTACTCTAAATTGCCTTATATGCTTTTGGCACATATGGGTATTATATTTTTAAACAGTTACATAATTAAGAGAAGAAACACTATCTGGGAATAATATTAAACTTATGCTAATTTTTTTTTTTACTTTTTAGCTAAAAAATGACTATTATTTAACCTATCTGAGACTTAAACATGAGTAACCAACAGCAGGCTTGCCAAGTTGAAGCTAGCATGCTCTAAAATTTAGTAAAAAATTATCCATCTGTTGACAAATAATTATACAATGAGTGACAAAACTTGATTTTAGTAAAACATTGTTGAATGTGTAAAAATTGACAAGCGACATTTGACCCCACATTTGATGTTTGTGTCGGTATATATGCAAATATGTTTTACACAGCCACATGCACATGTGTGGGAACTTTACATCTTAACTCAGAAGCAAAATTACAATGCAAAGCTTTACCTAAGAGCATTCTCTTACAGTATTAAGATCTCTTTGCACTTCATCTTATACTAACCATCTTAGCAGAATGCTTGCTTATAGGTGTACATAAGGAAAACTATTAGTAAGACAACATTATCTGCATTATCAATTTAGTTAAATTACATGTAGCAAATGGAGCAAGGATTGTATTTGTCCAAAGTTATATATTTAGTCCACCATTGGTATCAACAGGGTAACAATGTGTTTCTAGGACCCCCACAGATGCCAAAATATGCAAATGTTCAGATCACTGATAGAAAATGGGATGGTATCTGCATATAACTTTTGCACATCTTTCCATATACTTTAAATCATGGCACATTACTTATAATACCTAATGCAATGTAAGTGCTATGTGATTAGTTTATAGTTACAGTGTACTGTTTATTATTAGTATCGATAATTGACTGTGTTTTTAATTTTTTGCCCAAATATTTTCTATCTATGGTTGACTGAATCTGAAGATGTAGAATGTAGAGCTTAGATATAGAGGATTGATTGTAGCTTATATATAAGAAGTTTTATATAAGTTATATATATATATATATCTAAGTTATAAATCTATTATAACTTTCTCAAATAAATGTAACTAGGAAGCAAAAGATTATCAAAAGAAATTTATATTTAAATGAAGTTACCGTCTGAGTTACTCCTAAATTATCAGTACACACTACACTGTGCCCTGTATCAGTGACACATGCCTCTGTATGTGTATACTGGTGACAAAAATATGCCTTCAGCATATGTCTTAAACTCCTATGTCTGAACAATACACTATATAGTTTTAAAATGAGTTTCTGTGGGACCATTATAATAATACAGCATATTACATACTCTTGAAACATAATACCTTTGTAACCGTAACCCCTATATTACTCTACCTAAATATCTGTTACACAGAACACACATAATCTTTCTAGAATTTTGATTTTCCTCCCCCAGAAGACATGACACAGCATAAAGGTAACGGGCCAAATGAATTCTTGTTTGAAAATAACACTCCCAGCTATTTTGAGGTAAAAATTCAGAGCTGGCTCATTTAACTGCCACTCACATTCTACTGATCCGAATTTAATCACATGGCCATACCTAGCTGCTAAGAAGGCCGATAGTATTGCCTTAAGCAAATGGAACTTCTGCCTAGCCCCAAATCTATTCTTATAAAGAAGAAAAGAGTGGAGGAAAGACTAGTATTATTTCATATCTTCCCTGTTTGGTTTCTCTTTCTTTTCTGTAAGCAAAACCATTTCTATACACCTTTAAAGCTCAAGGCCTGAATTTGCTGAATACACAGTTCTGTATCTCTGAATGCCCCATGCAAAAAAAAAAAAGGGCACTTAATAAATATGGTCAATAAATATTTGTGAAATAGATGCCTTTCTCAGTTTAAAAAATATCCAAATCACATTTACTTCCAACTTAAGTAAAAATTAGCAAATATTGGGCGGTCCCCGTGGCTGAAATGAGTAGGGTACTGGCACCATATGCCAGAGGTGGCGGGTTCAAACCCAGCCCTGGCCAAAAACTGAAAAAAAAATTAGCAAATATTAATAAATGAGTGCTGAGAAGGGAAAAATTGAAGTTATAATTTGGCATAAGAAAAAGGTTACTCAGTTCTTCAAAACTCTTGGCCAGTGAAAAGCAGTCATCAAAGCCAGTAACTTATGTAGAAAAACAAAAACAAACTCTCACTGTTCCAAAAGGCATGCTGTTTTCATTTGTAGATTCATTAATGTTTTAGAAATAGACAAACTATGAGCCATGCTAGGTTCAAGACAACATTAAAGGTTTCTAGGAAAGACTGATTTTGATATAAACAGTTCTTTCTGTCACATACCAGTATTTCATATAATTTTCCTTTTTTTTTTTTTTTTTTACCATTATAGTTCAGTTGGCTTATGCACTGGTTTCCATTCTGCATCAAGTTATTTTCATTCTAGCACATAGTTATTTTCAGTCTCAAGTGGAAATGAGTTCAGTGACCACCTGATGATACCGATTCCATCTCGACTTCTTTGTATTTGAAGATTGAGAACACATTATTTTGGGCTTGACACTTTTCCACAGAGAATTCTATGCAAGGCTCAACTTTTTTGTCTAGCCTAAGGTGCTGTCAAATGACACAGCCATTAAATCGTAGGTTTGATGATAGGACAGACAAAAGTTGGAAGCATTTGTAGAGCATATTGTTTACCGAAAGAGTCATTGTATTTTGATATCAACTTGGAAGAAGATTCTAGAATATATTGAGATTTGGAAACATTTCTCAAGAATAAAAATTGTACTGACTTTCAATCTTATTCAAATCATTTGTGAGGTTTACTCTAGTCTTTTTGCGTGTGATTATGTGTGATTGGTGCATCACCGGGCTAACAGTTTCTCTTAGAAACTCATTTCTTCTCTGATGGTTTACCACCTTTTTGCCTCTCCCCCTTCATTGGTGCCTCTGAGCACAGGGTTACTTTCTAAGTCAACAAAAATCTCTTGGCTGATTGAGAACCACAGGAGGTGTCCCCGAACAAGTCTACCCATAAAGGACCCAAGAATAATGTAGTTCCAAATATTCTTTGGTAATCAACTAAGCAATACTTGTTAAACAGCCAAAGGAGTTAGAATTAGGGCATCATTTTCTTTCATATTTAAGATTGAGAAATACTTACACAGTCCTGCCTTCTTTAGTTATTTAAATTAAAAAATAAACACTAGTTACATATGCATTTTATTGATAAATGCTGACAGTTCTACCAATTTCACTGTTATGTGAAACATTTAATCACTTTTCACTTGTCTTTATTGTCTCAATTTTCTTTACATTAAAGCTACTTTCCAGAAATTTTCTTAAAGGAAATGGAGGGGGAAAATTATATTCTGCTTAACATTATTTTAACAAATATTAACAATCAAAATATGAGTAGGGTTAAAAGATGCTTCTATCCTCACCAACTTTCATTCTTTTTTTTTTTTTTTTTGGTAGAGACAGAGTCTCACTCTATCACCCTCGGTAGAGTGCCGTGGCGTCACGCAGCTCACAGCAACCTCCAACTCCTGGGCTTAGGCGATTCTCTTGCCTCAGCCTCCCAAGTAGCTGGGACTGGGTTTGAACCTGCCACCCTCGGTATATGATGCTGGTGCCCTACCCACCGAGCCACAGGCTCAGTTTTGGATTTATGGATTTATTATACTAGTTATTTCAGAATGTACTTCTACTTACAGAAAGTCAACTGTAAGAAAGCCTCTGGTGGCACCCGTAGCTCAGTGGGTAGGCTACATACACCAAGGCTGGCAGATTTGAACCCAGCCCAGGCTAGCTAAAACAACAATGACAACTGCAAGAAAAAAAAGTAGCCAGGCATTGTGGTGGATGCCTTTAGTCCTAGCTACTTGGGAGGCTGGGGCAAGAGAATCGCTTAAGCCCAAGAGTTTGAGATTGCTGTAAGCTGTGACACCATAGCACTCTACCCAGGGCAAAAGCTTGAGACTCTTGTCTCAAAAAAAAGCCTGAGCAGGTCCTCCAGAAGAAGGCATTGTTTATCTTAGATGTCAGCTCCATGCATGTTATTACCCCTGCGACAAGATGTGGAGGTGGAAGACAGTGATATTAATGATGCTGACACATGTAGGCCTAGGTCAATTGCGTGTTTGTCTCAGTTTTCACTAAGTTTTTAAAAAAATACAGAAAGTCTTATAGAATAAGGATATAAAGAAGGAAAATATTGGCTCGGCACCAGTAGCACAGTGGTTATAGCACCAGCCACAAACACTGAGGCTGGCAGGTTCGAACCCAGCCTAGGCCTGCTAAACAACAATGACAACTGCAACAAAAAAATAACCCGGCTGTTGTGGCAGGCGCCTTGTGGTCCCAGCTACTTGGGAGGCTGAGGCAAGAGAATCACTTTAGCCCAGGAGTTTGAGGTTGCTGTGACCTGTTGACGCCACGGCACTCTACCAAGGGCAACATAATGAGACTCTGTCTCCAAAAAAAAAAAAAAAGAAGGAAAAATATTTTTGTACAGCTGTACAATGTGTTTTAAGCTAAGTTATTAAAGGATAAAGTTAAAAATATTAGTTTACCTGCCGCCTCCTTCTTGGTGATGTCAGTGCTGTGGCAGCCAGCTGAAGAACCAGCGGGCTGATGACAGGCAAGTAGGGGGACCTCCAACCCCCACCGGAGGCTCCAATAGCCAAAAAAGCCAGACAACTGCCGAGGAGACACCTGTGCCTTGGTGTCTCCTTCACTTTACACTTAGGACTAAATGTGGAACCCCCATTTCCTATGCCTAGGTCAATTTCATGTGAATTTCCTAGGCCTCAATTCCATAAATGGACTGTGTCCATTCACTGATACATTCATTTTCACTTTGCCCCAGCAGAAGGTTTGTTCATTGGTACATTCATTCACCTTGCCCCCGGCGGAAGGGACTGTGTTCATTTGTTTCCTGGGCAAGGAACCCATACACCTATATATACCCCGAGACTAAAAGCCTAAAGGGGGAGACGGGGAAAGACCAGGAGAGAAATGGAGAGAGCTTTTCTCTCCCTACTTGAGTTCTCTCTCTCTACCAGGAGCTTTAGTGTTTTCTGTATTATTTTCTGTAAATAAATTGTCTTACCACTGGAAAAAAAAAAAAAAAAAGAAAAAAAGAAAATGCCATGAAGGCTATGTTAAACAGTTTGATGAAAACATTTCAGATTGTGTATGAAACCAGCACATTGTACCCCTTGATTGCACTAATGTATGCAGCTGTGATTTAATAAAAATAAGTAAATAAATAAAAATATTAGTTTAAAAATGAAATGTTGGCTTGGCGCCTGTGGCTCAACAGGCTAAGGCTCCAACCACTACACCTGAGTTGGCGGGTTCGAATCCAGCCTGGGCCACCAAACAACAATGACGGCTGCAACCAAAAAATAGCCGGGCATTGTGGCGGGGCCCTGTAGTCCCAGCTACTTGGGAGGCGGAGGAAAGAGACTCGCTTGAGCCCAGGAATTGGAGGTTGCTGTGAGCTGTGGTGCCATGGCACTCTACCCAGGGTGACAGCTTGAGGCGCTCTCTCAAAATAAATAAATAAATAAATAAAAATGAAATGGTTAAAGTAAGCTAAGTAGCAACTTCTGGTTCTGTAAGTTCCGTTCATGGTAAGTGCCCAATATAGGTGTACTTTTTTACTGTATTTTTACTGAACATTTTCTATGTTTGTTTTTTTTTTTTTTGAGACAGAGTAAATAATGTAATTTTTCTATGCCTTAAGTTTACCATCTGTGAAAGCAGCTCCTTCACAGAAACACTGTGAGGATCAAATGAGCTAAGACACGTAAAAGACCCAGAACAGTGCTTGAGGCATGGTAAATATCAGCCTGCTTGATGTTATCTTGACATTTCCCTTGTAAGCCACCCTAATACACTAAGTAGGCGTCCCTCTAATTTGCATGATACATCAGCACGGAGTCCACCGTGAGCACAGAGTTCTCCATGTCAGGTCAAGTGTCTCTACCTAGCTTGGTATTCACTCATATGTGTTGTTTCTTTTTTTTGAGACAGAGTCTCACTGTCACCCTTGGTAGAGTGTGGTGGCATCACAGCTCACAGCAACCTCAAACTCTTGGGCTTAACTGATTCTCTTGCCTCAACCTCCCCAGTAGCTAGGACTAACAGTCGCCCGCCACAATGCCTGGCTATTTTTTGGTTGCAGATGTCATTATTTAGCAGGCCCAGGCTAGGCTCGAACCCGCCAGCCTCAGAGTATGTGGTTGGCACTCTACTCACTGAGTTGCAGGCACTGAGCCTTGTATGTGGGTTTGACAGCTCTTAGATCAGTGGTTCTCAATCTTCCTAATGCCATGGCCCTTTAATATAGTTCTTGTGGGTCGTGACCCACAGGTTGAAAACCGCTGCTTTAGATCATCAGACTGAAACAAGGAAAAGAGGAACAACGACAAGAGAAGAAATGGCAGATAAGGGCAATTCAGAAAACCACTCGAATGGGCCATTCCTTGGCTCACCTCTCCCAAGTGCTGGCTCCTGTGTAAGACTGATGACATCTCAGAACCAACACACCCAAAACAGAGCTGACTTTCAGGCCAGCATCTTTGCCAGTTTTCCTATTCACCCCATGATTCAGGCCAAAACACTAGGATCACCCTTACTGCTGCTTTTCCCTACATCAATTTCCATTGGCTTCTTTTTCTAAATTTCAGGTTAATGTAGGAGTACAAACAACTAGGTTACAATGTTTGCGTTTGTTAGGTACAGTCCCTCTTAGTTCTGTCTCATACCTAAGAGGTGTGTCATATACCCTTACAGTGTGCCCATTAAGTAGGAGCACACTAATCCCTCTCCCACCTCCCCACTCCCCCTGCCCCTCCTCTCACCTTGATTTGAATTAAGTTTTTCTCTGTTGTGTGTATTAGATCATCTACTGGCATCATAATAGTATTGAGGATACTGGATACTTGCTTTTCCATTCTTGTAACACTACTAAGAATGTGCTTCAGCTCCACCCAGATTAATACAAAAGATGTAAAATCTCCATCTTTTTTTTTTTGAGACCGAGCCTCAAGCTGTCACCCTGGATAGAGTGCCGTAGCATCACAGCTCACAGCAACCTCCAATTCCTGGGCTCAAGCGAGTCTCCTACCTCTGCCTCCCAAGTAGCTGGGATTACAGGTGCCTGCCACAACACCCGGCCATTTTTTTGTTGCAGACATCATTGTTTGGTGGGTCCAGGCTGGATTCGAACCCGCCAGCTCAGGTGTACGTGGCTGGCGCCTTAGAAGCTTGAGCCACAGGCGCCAAGCCACATCTCCATCTTTTTAATGGGTGGATAGTACTCCACGCTATACATGTACCACAGTTTATTAATCCATTCATGGATTGGTGGGCATTCAGATTTTTCTCATTGGCTTTAACAACAAAATATGTCCTGAGTGAACCCAGCCACCAAAGGGTTCAGGAAGCACTAGATAGCAGAACATGCCAGGTTCCCAGAAGGTGAAGTGCTCCTTCCCCCATACCTCACCCTAACACAGTGGTTCTCAACTTTCCTAATACCGCGACCCTTTAATACAGTTCCTCGTGTTGTGGTGACCCCCCAACCATAAAATTATTTTTGTTGCTGCTTCATAACTTGTAATTTTGCTACTGTTATGAATCGTAATGTAAACATCTGATATGCAGGATGTATTTAGGTGACCCCTGTGAAAGGGTCGTTCGACCCCCCCCCCCAAAGGGCTCATGACCCACAGGTTGAAAACACCGCTGCCCTAATATCCCTTCATGGCCTCTTAGCAGGTCACCATCACCTCCCAATGGAACGTCCATGGCAGCCTCCTAACTGACCTCCCTGCTTCTAGTCCAGACCCCTGAAGGCCTATCCTCCACACAGCTGTTGACTTCTTTTTAAACATAAATATTGTCCCTTCCCGGCTTCAAATCCTTCAGTGGCTTATTTTCTTAGGTGAACAGAATCCAAATGCCTGGCCATGGCTACGGTGCCCCCACATGATCTGTTCCCTCTCCCTCCCGATTACTAAGCTCTGAGCACATAGGTCTTCTGATCCTAGAATAAGCCAAGCTCATTCCCACATCAAGGCTTCATCTCATGCTATGGCCCAGAACGTTCCTCCCCCAGATCTTCACATGACCGACCCCCTTACCCCCTTTCTGTCGCTCACTCAGCCCTAAAGCCCGGTTACCAGTCTCTTGCTGCTTCACTTTCCTCATAGCACCCATTGCCATAAAAAGTATATCCAGGCTGAGTGTGGTGGCTTACACCTGTATTCCCAATATTTAAGAGGGCTGAGGTGGAAGTGTCGCTTTAGGCCAGGTTGGGCAACAAAGTAAGATCCTGTCTCTATAAAATATTTAAAAATTAGCTAGATGTGGTGGCATGCACCTATAGTCCCAGCTACTCAGGAGGCTGAGGTGGCAGGATCACCTGGTTGAGGATACAGTGAGCTATGTTAGCACCACTACAGTCCAGCCTGGGTGACAGATACCCTGTATCAAAAAAAAAAAAAGTATATTCCTTGTTAGGTTTGCTCATTTTATGTTCTTCACTTAACATGTAAACAGGGACTATGTCTGTTCTCTGTTTATCTACCCCTAGTAGCTAAAGTGATGAGGGCATGAACCAAATCCTTAATGCAAACTTACAGGCTAATAATGGCTAATAAATAACTCAGTGAAAGAGAAAGAGCAAAACTGACCAGTGAAGTGTGGGGAAACGTCAGGATCTAAGGAGTCCTCAAAGTGAGCAGCAGAATGAAAGGCACTTTAAAGGCCTGAGTCTGCCACTTAGGAGGGATAGTCTGGAATAATGGAGTGCTTGACCCAAGCCCAAGGAGGCACAGTGACCAGAGGACACACTGGGTTCACAGCAGAGCTGCCAGTTCATACAGCCTGTTTAGTTATTCTAACAGCAGAGTGGAAACTTGTCCCCAATTACTATGTACTACCATAAGCTAATACAATTCTACAGTTAACAACTATTTTTTTTATTTTTATTTTGAGACAGAGCCTCAAGCTATCGCCCTAGGTAGAGTGCCATGGCATCACAGCTCACAGCAACCTCCAACTCCTGGGCTCCAGCGATTCTCCTGCCTCTGCCTCCCAAGTAGCTGGGACTACAGGCGCCCACCACAACGCCCGGCTATTTTTTCGGTTGCAGCCATCACTATTGTTTGGTGGGCCTGGACTGGATTCCAACCCGCCAGCTCTGGTTGTATGTGGCTGGCGCTTTAGTCGCTTGAGCCACAGGCGCCGAGCTTATTCTTTTTTTTAAGACAAGCTCTTCTCATTATTTTGCCTGAGCTGCAGCACTGTGATATCACAGCTCACTGCAACCTCCAACTCCTGGGCTCATGCAATCCTCCTGCCTCAACCTCCCAAGTAGCTGGAATTATAGGTGTCTGCCACCATACCATGCCCAGCTAATCTTTAACATTTTTTAGTAGATAGGGGGTCTCACTCTTGCCCAGGCTGTGCTCAAGTGATCCTCCCGCTTCAGCCTCCCAAAGTGCTAGGGTTATAGGTGTGAACCACCACACTCAGGCAACAACTTTTTTAACATACATATACTGGTTTGTAAATAAGGAAGAAAGATTTTATCATTTTTCACATAAGGAAACGTGACTGTATAATTCAGTGGTTTGCCCTGAATCCACGTAGTTAACACATAGCAAGGTGGTATGTGAGTTTTGTGCACTGTGATATTATGAGACATGTTTTCATCTGTTGTTCTTGGCTAACAACTCTCACAGCCCTTGTTAGTCTTTTGCTACAAGGTCAGGGCACTATAGGACTCAGAAGCAGGCCTCTGGAAGCAGAACTTCTCTCTGACCTTCTCTGGGTAAAACTCTGATTTGATTGTGTATCATAAGATCCTCATTCCAGAAAGGGTCCTGCCCTATACTCTGGGGAAGGGAATGCTGCAAAGAGAGGCCAGGAAAAATCCAGACAGGCCTCGCTAGATTTCCCTACTCAGTCTGTTAGTAGATCATGCCCTTTGTGTAACTGCATTTCAACATGGTTGTTCATGTTTCATTCATGCCTATCCACAAGGTCTCCAGAAGGGCCCAAGAGGACAGGGTTCTGCAAGCACAGGACAGCAGAACACGCCAGGTTCCCAGAAGGAGGAATGCCCCTTCTCCCATATCTCACTCTAACATCTTTTCATCTGTATCCTTTATAATAAACCAGTAAACACGTTTCTTTGAGTTCTGTGAGCCACTCTAGTAAATTAATGGATACCGAAGAGGGGGTTGTGGGAACCCCCAACTTCAAGCCAGCTGGTCTAAAGTTCCAGAGGCCCAGATTGGTAGGATGCTGCCCTGTGGAATCTGATCCATCTCCAGGTAGACACTGTTGAAATTCAAGTACAGGGCAGGCAGCTGGGTCTGCTATCAAATCTCCTGCTTGATGTGTGTAGGGACCCCCTCCCCCTGCATGCACGGTTACAGCAGTCACCTTTGTTGGTGGCTATACTGTGTGAGAGCAGAGGAAAATAGTTCTATTTTTTCCACTCAGAGGCACCCACAAGCAGAGTTGCTTACACCACGGCTTCAGTGCACACACACTTGGTAAAGCCCCTCCAAACTTCTGTTTACAGTAACGGGGTGTTTGAACCTTTGGGACTAGACTGAGTTGATTACTGCTCTCCTATCATCCTCCCCTGGATTTTTTAATGTGTCCTTATGTGAAGACATGGTCTTTACGGATATCAAGATGAGGAGAACACCACGTGCTGGCAGGAGCAGAGAGCGTAGGGACACAGCTAAAAGTCAAGGCACACTGAGGCTGCTGGCACCCACCAGAAGCTGGAAAAAGGTGAGGAAGGATCCTCTGGCATAGTCTTCACAGGCAGCATGGCTGACACCTCAGTTTCAGACTGCTGGTAGCAGGACTGTGAGAGAGTCAGTTTCTGTTTTAATCCACCCAGTTTGTGGTGGTTATGCAAATAGGACACGGATATGGTAATCTTTTTAGGTCCTAGGACCTCTCTGAACCTATGATGAACACTTTCCCCAGAAAAATGTTGTTGTTCCCCTAACCACAAAACACTGCATCCAATTTCTGAAGTTCCACACAGGGTCTGTGGGTTCAGGTTAAAGTGTCCTAAATAACAAATAGGCATGTTGGGAACCAGGGGGTCTCTTGGGAAAAGGGAGCAGCAAGACCATTGAGGCTTACTGGGGCCAATTTCAGCAAGTATGAGAGATGTCGGCACCTGAGGAGGGCTGAGGTGGTACGGGACAGGCTGCTTAGAGGACAGTAAGATGGGAAGGAGAGACAGTTCTAAGGAATTGTGTGGGAAATGTGTCAGAGGCTTTGCACCTATTGCCTTATCAGCAACAGTAATTTGTAATTAAATAAAGCAACAAATAAACAGCCTACATTTTAAGAAGAATGTAAAATGTTAAATCCTTCAAGTGGTTTAATTCATTTTTACTTCTGAAGCTTTCAGTATCAAATAGGAAAAGTGACAGCACCCCCAAAGAAGCTACTGAGCCCCCCCCCAGAGGTCTCATAAGGGCAGAGGCTGGTATGAAGGTGGGGAGAGAGCAACTGTGGCTGAGCAGCAAGAGAGAAACCACACAAACTATAGTTTTCCTTCCTTCTGTTTTTCCTGAGTTTCTTTTTATCAGTGTTTTAGAAAATTCTGGCATAACCATGCAGAAGAAAAGGAAAAGAAGAATCCAATTATGGGTCAGACAGGGCAGTAGCAGGAACTGTCACAGCTGGAGGTGCAAGTAACTGTAGGCACTGAAAATCCCCAGTGAGGTGAACCTCAAACAGAGAATGTGCCAGGTCACCAAAGATCACTCTTGTTCCCCACCAATGAGCAAGAATACTCTTCTAGAGGCCAGTAACATCACATGTTCCTCCAAACATCTCCCACCCTGAAAGACTTTGTGAGGATGATGCAAGGAATAGTGAGCTTTAGAGTCGGACAGAGGTTGCTTCAATCCCAGCCTCGCCACTCTCTGAGATACACCAGGGGGCTGGTGTTTGTTCCTCCCTGTTCCCTACTGGAAGGTCTCTGCATACTCGCTTGACAAGCAGGCAGTTTAACTTTGCTTCCTCCAAGCCTGAATCTCTCATTCTCTCATTTCCCAGGAGGGGTAAGGTAGCCTTTAGATCAGCAGTGAATTGATCTCTCTCGGCCTAACTTCCACATCTGTAAAAATGAGGGTTGTTACACTAACCCAAATGCACTAATGTGTGTGTCAAAGGGCTTTTTGCTTCCAGGACTCACTGGCTCAGTGCTTGCTCCCTTACCTGGACATACACTTCTTAGGTCTTCTCCCTTCAGCATCCACGTACCACCTTCTCTTTGCTCCAACTGGGAGTTCATGTCAGACTGGGAAACTGAAAGTCCTATTTGGAGAGAAAAATAGGCTCTAGAGATTGTACTGAGTAGCTACCCAGAACTATGGGGAGGGGAAATAGGTCAGTCAGGGTGTTTATTTCGTTCATCCAGCAAGTATTTACTGAGTGGTTACTTGGTATGAGCACTAAGGGATACAAAAGAAAATAAGACAGACATGGTGCCAAGGTAAAACACTGGCATCTTGGTAAAACATTTCTGGAAGGAGCTAAAAAACAGCCTCAAGGAAGAGTTAAGACTGGGAGCTAACTAAGCCCAGACAATCCTCTATTTAGGAGGATGTAGGAGAATTTAACTAAAAATACAGAGAAACTGACCTGAAGACTACCCTGCCCTCTCTGGGAAATGAGAGAAAGGGAGGTGCAGGGCTGGTCTATTTGCCAAGTTACGTGTGTAGAGAGAGACCTTCCAATAGCCAGTGAGAAGTGACCACCATTCTGCTGGTGTATCTGAGCAATGAAGAGATCTCTACATGTTAGAAAGTGCCACACTTTTCAAAATTAAGCCCATTCTTAATCTTAAAAAAAGTTTTTCCTTACCTAGTAGCACCAGGTTACTGGAATTTTCTGGTATTCCCTCCTTGAACCCGTCCCTCGGGGTGGGGACCAGGTGCCTCCACCCTTCCTGGGTAAAAGCTATTGTCACACTGCTGAAGGATGTAGATCCCTGAAACAACAAGTACATTTCTTCTTGCCAGTGGCCTTAGGATCTAGACTGGAGATGACACGGACGGTAACATTGGCAGCTGTGGCACTGCAGAGGAGGGGGCTTTGAAAAAATCTCTGGGTAGTTCAAGAAAGGCGTTAATTGATCACTAGTATTTTTGTGCCTAATACTATTATGGATTGCGGCATACATACAGATACATATAAGACAGTCTTTTGTCTCCACAGGTTTATAATCCTGGTATTCTTTATGTATAAGTAATTAGAAAATGTATCTATCTTTCTATATACACATACATACATACATATCTGAGAAATAATTAGGTGTTTGGGACT
This sequence comes from Arctocebus calabarensis, assembly GCA_963573935.1. Classification (NCBI taxonomy): domain Eukaryota; kingdom Metazoa; phylum Chordata; class Mammalia; order Primates; family Lorisidae; genus Arctocebus; species Arctocebus calabarensis. Next base: position 62,426 of record CAUYON010005109.1, on the reverse strand, counting down.
TAAAGAACTAATACAGAATAAGCAAAATTAGAATGTGAGTTCTACAGTGAAGAACTGGGTACAAACCATCAAAGAATTGTGAAAGCTAAACTTTCGAAACATTTAACCATGTTAAATGTTGTGAACCTAGACATAACCCAGCCCAGCAGGAGAGCCAGGCATGTACATAATTACATCTAATAGTACGTGTCAAAGAGATGAAAGGACTAGGAGAGTAAAAGAGGGAGAGAGGCCAATCAGGGAAGACCACAGACAGAAGGAACCACTGAGCTGGCCTCAAAGGAGAAGGTTCTCCAGATGGGAAAAAAGAAAGAAATCCAAGGCAGGGGCAGCACCTTAAACAGAGGCACGGAGGTGAGAAAGTCCTGTGTGTTCAGGAAATGGCAGGCAGTCAGGTGAGCGTATAAAGGGTCTAGAAAGGTTGGCTGAGGTGAGAAGGTAAACACCCTTGAATAACTTGATAAATTAGCTTTTATCCCTTAGGTTACAGGGAGCTCGATGAAGGCCCATATACCTTGAGGTGTAAGCAGGGAGAGGTGGTTAAGAGTTTCAATAGTGTTAGTATCAAGCTGAGGATCTGGACTAGATAAACTGTCAGAAATGGATTTTGTGCAAAAAGATCTGTAGATGAATCAAAGCTGTTTCCTGTTTGGAAGACTAGACAGATGGTAGTGTCGTCACAAAGAGAAGAAACACAGGAAAAGGGGCTTGTCAGAAAAGTAACTAGTTTGTTTTAGGTCGCTGTAAGAAATCCAGGGGTAGATGTTCTGTAATATATGAAAATATTACAGTTAGGAGAGCCAGGACAGGAGCTATAAGGCATGCAGGTGGCAGCTATAAGCTGTTCATATAACAAATAGGCATCTACCCTATACAACGTATTCTCTGTTAGTTGGGGGTAGGGGAGCCAAATGGAATGTGCAAAAACTGATAAGAGAATAACCAGAGGTTTTTTCTTTAAAACGAGTCTTGCTCTGTCACCTGGGCTAGAATGCAATGGTGTCATTCATAGCTCACTGCAACCTCTAAGTCCTCGGCTCAAATAATTCTCCTGCCTCAGCCTAACCAGTAGCTGGGACTATAGAACGCAATTTACCACACCCAGTTAACTCTGTTTTTTGTAGAGATTAGGCCTTGTTTTTGCTCAGGCTGGTCTTGAACTCCTGAGCTCAAGTGATCCTCCCACCTTGGCCTCTCAAGAGTACTGTGATTATAAGTGTGAGCCACTGTGCCTGGCCAACACCATAGTACTAACATAAGGCAGTAATTAACTACTGGCCAGGTCCCACAGGAACCTCAGACACAACAAATGAAACAGGAAAATTCACCTTCACCTGCTGTTACTTGTCTATTTCTAGTTCAAAGAATGGTCCCTCTGTTCAGTTAGTTGGCCAAGCTAGAAACCTGGGTGTTATCCCTTTCTTTACTGTGGCTCCCCAAATTAATCCCTACTGATTCTTCTTTCTAATATCATGAGAATACACCCATTTCTTCTCATTCCCCTGCCATTGACTTGTGATAAGCCAGTATCATTTTTCAGATTCTAACTAGTCTCCTAACTTCTAATTGCACCTGCCCTTCCTATCCATCCTTTATACTAAGAGATGCACTAAATTGAACAAAGAGGGCCATGTTTAAAAACTAAGAAATATTTAAAAGATTTGGGTAGCTTTAAAATAATCAAAAAGTATAATCCAGGCCGGTGCAGTAGCTCACATTTATAATCCTAGCACTGGGAGGCCAAGGTGGGTGGATCGCCTGAGCTCAGGAGTTGGAGACCAGCCAAAGCAAGAGACCCTATCACTAAAAAAAAAGGGTGGCGTTGTGGCAGGTGCCTGTAGTCCCAGCTACTCAGGAGACTGATGCAAGATCACTTGAGGCAGCACCTGTAGCTCAGTGGGTAGGGCGCCAGCCACATACACTGAGGCTAGCAGGTTCAAACCCAGCCCAGGCCAGCTAAAATCAACAATGACAAATGCAACAACAACAACAAAAAATAGCTGGGCGCTGTGGCAGGCACCTGTGGTCCCAGCTACTTGGGGGTTGAGGAAAGAGAATCGCTTACGCCCAAGAGTTTGAGGTTGCTGTGAACTATGACACCATAGCAATCATTGAGGGCAACGTACTAAGACTCTGTCTCAAAAAAAAAAAAAAAAAAAAAAAGACAATCACATGAGCCCAGGAGTTTGAGATCGCTCTGAAGTATGCTGCCATGGCACTATATCAAGGGTGACGAACTGTTTCAAAAGAAAAAAAACCCTACAAAAAACTTAGTCATAGAGTTAACTCAAAATGAACAAATAAACAAACAAAGAAAAAATAAAGATACTGAAGAACTAAGCAATAAGCTTGAGCTGGCAGAGCTATGAAATCCCATACCCTCAAACTATACTTGTATTTTATGTTGATAAGAGACATGGATTCTGTTTTTATAAAGTGTAGATCAGCTAAATTGGCAAATAAATCAAAATAATAATTTTGGAATAAGTAAAGAAATAAAATCTACAGCCAAAAATTTTCAATGTAAACAAGGAATAAATTAGGATTCACCTTAAGAGATTTAAAGAAGAATTTTTTTTTTTTTTTAGAGATAGAGTCTCATTTTATTGCCCTTGGTAGAGTGCTGTAGTGTCACATAGCTCACAGCAATGTCCAGCTCTTGGCTTAGGCGATTCTCTTGCCTCAGCCTCCCCAGTAGCTGGGACTATAGGCACCTGCCACAACACCGCCTATTTTTTTGATGCAGTTTGGCTGGGGCTGAGTTTGAACCTGCCACCCTTGGTATATGGGGCTGGCGCCCCAGCCAACGAGCCACAGGTACCATCCTAAAAGAATTTTAAAATAAATCTGGAGAAAGAGTAAAAATTAATAAAGAAAAATATATTAATAAAGAGAACTGATAAGGAAACCCAAGAGCAAACTCATAAAAAGTGGAATTAAATAGGCCATTACCTAGTACAGCCAAGAAAAAAGGGAGAGAAAACAGTTCCTATTCTCACAGAAGGACTATTTAACAGTATGTGTTAGAAAAGATTTGGTAGAATACTCTTAATGAAATGGGGAAATGTTCACCAAATTCTGCTAAGTGGAAATAAAAGTTACAAAGCAGAACAAATCTACCCTGAGAAAATATAGCAAAGGAAGAATATGACTAAAAGAACACCAGGGCTATCTCTTTGTGAGATTAAGGGTGATTAAAAATTTTTCTTTGTGGCTCAGCGCCTGTGACTCAACAGGCTAAGGCGCCAGCCACGTACACCTGAGCTGGTGGGTTCAAATCCAGCCCAGGCCCGCCAAACAACAATGATGGCTGCAACCAAAAAATGGCCGGGCGTTGTGGCGGGCGCCTGTGGTCCCAGCTACTTTGGAGGCGAAGGCAAGAGACTTGCTTGAGCCCAGGAATTGGAGGTTGCTGTGAGCTGTGATGCCAAGGCACTCTATCCAGGGTGACAACTTGAGGCTCTGTCTCAAAAAAAAAAAAAAAAAATTTTTTTTCTTTGTGTTTTCTAAATTTTCCAGGTTTTCTCCAATGAACATGAATTATTTACAGGTAATTCGTGTTCAATGCAGAAAACTTGTTCTATTTATTTATTTATTTTTGAGACAGAGTCTCACTATAGTATTTTTAAATACTATAAAAAAAAGTATTGGGCGGCGCCTATGGCTCATCAATTAGGGCACTGACCCCACATACTGAAGGTGGCAGGTTCAAACTTGGCCTTAGCCAAACTGCAAAACAGAAAAATAGTCGGGTTGTGGCGGGCGCCTGCAGTCCCAGCTACTTGGGAGGCTGAGGCAAGAGAATCGCCTAAGCCCAGGAGCTGGAGGTTACTGTGAGCTGTGACGCCACGGCACTCCACTGAGGGCGATAAAGTGAGATTGTCTCTACACAAAAGGAAAAAAAAAGTATTTACTTGTAAATAGTTCATGTTCATTACACAAAACCTGTTTTATTTAGAAAAACAAAAAAGCCTGGACTTACCCTACCCTACCATTAATACTAGGGAAAAAAGATTGCCTCTTGGAAAGAATTTCCAGTTTACCTGAGACCCAGCTGGGAGCAGACTAGCAGCCATTCCTTCCTCTTCTGTGCTTTCCTCTTGCAGAAGGGCAGTGTCTGAAGAAGGCGGTACTAGAGGAAGAGAAAGAAACCAATGAGGAATAAAAATTAGTAGTTTATGGAGTCACCAATTCTCATTATGAAGAAGAAATTCAAAGGACATAATAGGTACCAGGGCACTTGGGCTGAATTTGCAGACCGATGGTGTAAAGTAAATTTTCCCCTTCCCTCCTGCCTCAAAAATTCCATCACTTCACTCTGATGGAATGCATTACAGAGTAACAGACTCTCACCACTCACCAGCAGTGTGTAAATCATGTAACCTCTCTAACAAACTGCTGACTGGTCATGAGTTACCTGGTAACATGGATAGTTTCTGTATAAACTGCCAGTTAACAATGTGTTAAATCTCTTTTTTCTCATCTGTAAAATGGGGATAAAACCTTGTAAAGTTGCTGTGACGATTAAAGGAATATACCCACAAAGCAGGTGGCACGATGCCTAGCATAAAAGGATACAGTATATAAATATTTCTTTGGAGAAACTGACCCTGCAAATTTCTGGCAGTTGCTTAAATCAAAAGAGAAGGTGATGTCTGGGTGCAGTGGCTCACGCTTATAATCCTAGCACTGTGAGAGGCTAAGGCAGGAGGGTCTTTTGATCCCAGGAGGAATTCGAACCCAGCCAAGGTATCATTTCGAGAATCCATCTCCACCAAAACAAAAAATCTGGGTGTGGTGGTGTGCACCTGTAGTTCGAGCTACTCCAGAGGCTAAGGAGGGAAGACTGCTTGAGCGCCAAAGTTCCAGATTGCAGTGAGCTATGGTGGTGCCACAGCATTCCAGCCTGATCAACAGAGATTCACTGCAGAAATGCAAGCTTGGTTTGACACACAAAACTCAATCAATATACCATATAAATAGAGCAATAACAAATAAAACCCCAACATGATCATCTTAATAGACAGAAACATTTTATGAAATCTAACACCGTTTCATGATTAAAAAAAAAAACTCAACAAACTAGAAGTAAAAGGGGACTTCCTCAAGTGGATAAAAATGCACCATTAATCTCATACTTAATGGTAAAAGAATTGTTCATTCCTGGGTTTCAGCACCAAAAAACTCCAAAATAAACAGAAACAAACCAAAAAAACCAAAAAACAAGAAAAATAACAAAAGAAATCCCAAACAAAAACAAACAAAAAATTGTGAAAGATTGAAAGTTTTTCTCCTTTAAGATCAGGAACAAAACAAGGATATCTGCTTCACTTCTATTCAATATTAAATAAAAATGTTCTGGAATTAAATAGTTAAAACTCTTAGAAAAACACAGAAATGAAGCTTGATGACCTTGGATCAGGCAATGATTTATTAGGTATGACACCAAAAGAACAAGCAATGAAAGAAAAAACAGGTAAGTTGAATATCATCAAAATTAAAAACTTTATGCTTCAAAGAACACTATCTAGAAAGTGAAAAGAAAACCACAGAATGAGAGAAAATATTTCCAAATCATGTATCTGTCTTACAATTCAGCATAAAAGACAAATAAATAAATTTTCAAATGATTTGAAATAGAACAAGGAAAAAGATTTGAATAGACACTTCTCCAAGCAAGATATATAATAGCCACAGAGCACGTGAAACTCAACATCACTCATCATTATGGAAAAGCAAATCATAATCACAGCAAGATAATAAACCCTAGACAATCATTAATAAATGACATGGTAAAATGATGAGCATGTGAAGAAACTAGGATCCTCATACACCGCTGGCAAGAAAATAAAATGGTGTAGTTGCAATGGAAAACAACTTAGCAGTTCCTAAAAAAGCTAGGGTCCCATCCACACACGAATGGGTTAATAAACTGGGGTATATGTAATACCATGGAATACTAATAAACTGGGGTACTTGTAATACCATGGAATACTACTATCTTTTGATGGCTGAATAGTATTCCATGGTATACATATACCCCTTTTGATAGCTGAATAGTATTCCATGGTAAAACTGGTAATAGTATTCCATGGTAAAATTCCATCTTTTGATGGCTGAATAGTATCCCATGGTAAAATTGACTAGCAATTTTACACATAAAAGCAAGACGGAGACTTTCCATCTTTTGTATTAAGCTAGAGAGAGTTGGAGAACATTCTACTAAAGTAAAGTATCACGAAAATGGAAAAGCAAGTATCCAATGTACTCAGGACTAATATGAAATCAGTAGACAAAGAAAAATGCAACTCTAGTTTTTCTCAAGTAAAAGTGAAAGGATGGGGTGGATACTCAGGGGAGAAGAATTGGTGTATTCTTTCTTACCTGATAGGCACAATATAAGGGAATATGGCACACCTCCTGGGGCAAGGCCTCAACTACAACTTGCACTTTACCTAACCAATGCAAACAGTGTAACCTAATCATCTGTATCCTCATATTAATCTAAAATTTAAAAAAAGAGTTAAATGATACAGTAACTCCACTCCTACTGACATATTCCCAAGAAATAAAAACCATGTCCACACAAAATTCACTCTGGAATGAATTTTTTAAAAAGTGATATATGCATAGCTGTACATTATGGTGGGTACCTATAGTCCCAGCTACTTGGGAGGCTGAGGCAAGAGAATCACTTAAGCCCAAGAGTTTGAGGTTGCTGTGAGCTATGACGCCACAGCACTCTACCCAGGGCGACATAGTAAGACTATCTCAAAAAAAAAAAAAAAAGAGTGATATAGCCATACGGTGGAATATTATTTAGTCATTAAAAAGGAATAAAGTAGGCTCGGTGCCTGTGGCTCAATGGGCTAAGGCACCAGCCACGTACACCTGAGCTGGCGGGTTCGAATCCAGCCCCCGGACCTGCCAAGCAATGACAGCTGCAACCAAAAAATGGCCGGGCGTTGTGGCGGGTGCCTGTAGTCCTAGCTACTTGGGAGGCAGAGGCAAGAGACTTGCTTGAGCCCAGGAATTGGAGGTTGCTGTGAGCTGTGAAGTCACGGCACTCTATCCAGGGTGACAGCTTGAGGCTCTGTCTCAAAAAAAAAAAAGGAATAAAGTACTGATAGATGGCACAACATGGATGAACCCTAAAAACATTATCTTAAGTGAAAAATAAACACAAAATGTCACATACTATACAAGTCCTTTTTTTTTATTGTTGGGAATTCATTGAGGGTACAAGAAACCATGCTACACTGGTTGCATTTGTTGGGTAAAGTCCCTCTTACAATCGTGTTTTGCCCCCAAAAGGTGTGGCACATACTAAGAAGGTCCTTTTTTTTTTTTTATTTTTTAAGACACAGCCTCAAGCTGTTGCCTTGGTAGAGTGCCATGGTATCACAGCTCACAGCAACCTCCAACTCCTGGGCTTAAGCGATTCTCTTCCCTCAGCCTCCCAAGTAACTGAAACTATAGGTGCCCACCACAGCACCTGGCTATTTTTTTGGTTGTAGTTGTTGTTGGGCAGGCCTGGGCTGGATTTGAACCCACCAGCTCTGGTGTATGTGGCTGACGCCTTAGCTGCTTGAGCTACAGGAGCCGAGCCTACAAGTCCTTTTTTTTTTTGGTAGAGACAGAGTCTCACTTTATCGCCCTCGGTGGAGTGTCATGGCATCACACAGCTCACAGCAACCTCCAACTCCTGGGCTTAGGTGATTCTCTTGCCTCAGCCTCCTGAGTAGCTGGGACTACAGGTGCTAGCCACAACGTCCGGCTATTTTTCTGTTTTTGCAGCTGGGCTGAGGCTGGGTTTGAACCGGCCACCTTCAGCATATGAGGCCAGCGCCCTACTCGACGAGCCACAGGCGCCTCCCCTATAAGTCCTTTTTTTGAGATAGACTCTCGTTTTGTGGCCCTCGGTGGAGTGCTGTAGTGTCACAGCTCATAGTAACCGCCGACTCTGGGGCTCAAGCAATTCTCTTGCCTCAGCCTCCTGAGTAGCTCCGACTACAGGTGCCTGCCACGATGCCCAGCTTTTTTTTTTTTTTTGAGATGACATCTTGCTCTTGCTCAGGTTGGTCTCTAACTCCTGAGCTCAAGCAATCCATTTGCCTTGGTTTTCCAGAGTGATAAGATTACAGCCGTGAGCCACTGTGCCTGGCCATATATGAGTCCATTTACATGAAATGTCTTAGGCAAACCCTAGATGGAAAGCAGAACAGCAGATGCCAAAACTTGTGGAGAAGGGGGATGGGAGTGACTAACAGGTATGGATTTTTTTTTCCAGATGATTAAAAATGTTCTGAACTAAAGAGTGGTGATGGTTGCACAACTCTGGGAAAATACTGAAAACCACCAAAGAGCAAATATTATGGTATGTGAATTATATCTGAATAAAGTAAACAGATTTAAAGACGGGTCTTAATATAGATCTTTTATGAGTTGTACCTAACTTTACTGTAACTTATTTTCCTATTTTGTAGGATGACTGGAATGATGATCATATGACTGCCTTCATGGGTCTTTGGGGAAGAAAACATGAAATGCTACATGTGTAATTATGCTCTCCATTCTTCTAGTACATGAGCAAATACAAAGATCCCTTGGTCTAAGGAACAACACCAAATACTGGATCCCAATTTGCACTTGAAGAGTGACAGACCAAATATAAGGAGGTGTGGCACACGACTCAGTAGTTAAGACTTTCCACACATTTGTTCTGTACTGCATTCACTTCAAAATTATTATTTTATTTGATAGTTACAATTCTTAGAGGTAAACGAAGTAATCCTTTCTTCCAAGGAGAAACACAGGTTAAGCAACTTCGCTGGTACCCCATAGCTTTAATGAGAATCTGGGCTTTTTGGTGGTGGTGGCTCACCCCTGTAATCCTAGCACTCTGGCAGGCCGAGGCTAGTGGATTGCCTGAGCTCACAAGTTCTTTTTTTGAGACATAGAGTCTCACTATGTCGCCCTCAGTAGAGTGCCGTAGCATCACAGCTCACAGCAACCTTCAACTCTTGAGCGATTCTCTTGCCTCAGCCTTCCATGTAGCTAGGACTTCAGGTGCCTGCCACAACGCCCAACTATTTTTTGTTGCAGTTGTCACTGTTGTTTTAGCTGGCCGGGTTTGAACCCACCAGCCTCGGTGTATGTGGCTGGCACCCTAACCACTGAGCATGGGCGCTAAGTCAGCTCACAGGTTCGAGATCAGCCTGAGCAAGACCGAAACCCCATCTCTAAAAATAGCTGGGCATTGTGGCAGGCACCTGTAGTCCTAACTAACTGAGGCAAGAGAACTGCTTGAACCCAAGAGTTTGAGGTTGCTTTGAGCTATGACACCACAGAACACTACCAAGGGCGACAAAGTGAGACTGTCCAAAAAAAAAAAAAAATCTGGGTCTTCTGATTGGAAATTCCCCTATCCTCCACCACTACACAATTCTACTGGGCAAAATCTGACCTCAAACTTTCCTGGGCTTCCAAGGACCGCTGGTTGCTTCAAGGACTAGCACAGCCGGGCGTGGTGGCCGACGCCCGTAGTCCCAGGTACTAGGGAGGCTGAGGCAAGAGAATCGCCTAAGCCCAGGAGTTGGAGGTTGCTGTGAGCTGTGTGATGCCACGGCACTCTACCGAGGGCGGTAAAGTGAGACTCTGTCTCTACCAAAAAAGAAAAAGAAGGGCTAGGAGGAGACAAGTGGTAGAGAAGTCCCCCGGGTACGACTCATCTTCCTCCCTACTCTCTAATGTCACCGGTCTACCACGCGGTTTGGGGTAGGGGTGGAATACTCAGAGATTACGCATTTGAGGTTGTCGGGGGTTTTTTGACCCCAGAATTCTTTACTCAAAAAGGACTGCCTCCAAACACTTGTTCCGTTCCGGTTCACACAGCAGCACTAGCGGGCAAACAGGGACCAGAAGCCAGACCTGCTGCAACTCGCTCCCTCCACCAACCGCTCCTCCTCACCCTTCCTCCAGCATTTAAGTCCGACCTCGCGCCCCCTGCTCCCAGCAGGTCTCTGGCCGTCAGCTGCGCTCCACAAAGGTTTTCGCCGGGTTTGCGGAGATGCTCCGACGGCTCCCAGGCTGAACGCCTCTGCTGCGGTCTCTCCCTCCAGAAGCCCCGTCTGAGCCCACGGAGACTGCCCGGCTGGGTCTTCCGCTCTGTCTTCCTACCCACAGGCGCCTTAAGCAGAGCCTGGGAGGAAAAGCCGCTGCCGGCTTTCTGAGAAAACCGGCTACAGCGCTTAAGGCACTTAAATCGCAGGCACCGCCGGAACCCTACGGCCCAGCTCGCGCGCCGAGGGGGACGCGCCTGGTGCGCCGCTTCCGGTTATGCGCACAAGCCTCACCACCGCCCCACCGGACTCTATTTGCCGGGATCCTCTGTCGGGTGCTATTCTTGGCCAAAGCCTTTTTCTTTCCACTTGCCATCTTTGTGGATCCGCAAACCCTCGGGACAGTACTTCCCCCTGAGAGGCTTCTGCCTGTTCTTGTTCCTGGAATCTGTTATCCATCGTGCTTTCTTGCTGCACACATCTTTCAGGTTCACCAGAATCCAACGGCACGGGGTTCTGTGGCACACAGAGCGACTAGGCTGCGAAGGCTCCTTGGGAACGGTGGTCTCAGCGCAGGCGCAGGTCACGCTGGCGCTGGGCGCCAGGTTGCCCCTCCGTGGTGGGGCGTGCCTGTTCTTCAGCTCAGGGCCACCCCAGCCAACTTCATGGCCCTCCTGAGCCGTACTCAAAGTTCGGGAAGAATAAAGGAAACGAGGGCCCCTGCGTTTGAACAGAGCAACTGTGGGTTGGTGGCCTCGAACCCGTAAGTCCTTCAAGTATTATCAGCAAGTGGGGACTGCTGCGGCAATCCCCAGGGACAGAAGAGCACTTGCTGGTGTTTGATCGGCACTGATGAAAAAGATTTCTGAATGTTACATCCTTTAAAGGGGCTTCCCTCTTGCGGGCGGGGAATATTTCAACGGGCTTTCCAAGAGCACTGATGAAATTTCTGCTGAAGGCTGTTGGAAATTATTCACTTCTCAAACAATTTTCCAATGACCAACACCGTTTTAGAGGCATTCTGTCGTTAAGGAGAGGGGAATGGGTTATCTGGTTGTGAACTAAAATAAAATCTTAAGGCTCCCCCACAAAAAACACACACACATCCAGGCTGACCGGACCCCATCTTGACCAAGGGGATCCGTAAGACAGCTGCTAGCCATGAGGAAGGAGATCAGACATGCTTCACCATGCGCACTCCCCTTAGAAATGTCCTTTGTGACTCATTAACAGGCCTAAGGCAATGCAAGACATACCTATGGGTCCTCAACATACATGACAAACCACAAGAGTCTGTCCTGTTACTTTGTCTCTGATTAATAGCCCCTTTATCTTCACTCAGCATTGTTTTTCACTGACTCCTGATCTTTAAGGCAAAGCCTAACTCAGCCAACTGTCAGCTAAAGAATCTTTAAACCCACCTATAACTTAAGTCCTCACTTCCAGTCCACTTTGGGGGGCCAAACTAATGTGTTTTCCGTGTTTAGATTTACCTGTAATTCCTGTCTCCCTAAAATGTATAAAACCCCATTGTAACTCCACTACTACCAGTCCAGTTGCTCAAGGCTTCCTGGGTGTAGCTCCAGGTCATGGTCCTCAAATTTGGCTGAGAATAAACCTCTAATCTACAGAGTATGGCTTCTTTTCTAGCCACATGGGAAAGAAATGAGTGTGAGAGTCCTAAGGCTTTTTTTCATTCTGTACTGTTTCTGTTCTTTGCAATCACAACTGCTGGCATTTTTGCCAATATAATTTTCTGAACTTTGCAAGCCTTCTATGAATCTTACTGAGATTCACTCCGTGGAACAAGCCACACCCACAAGTCTATTTGAGCTAGCTCTTCTCTACCTTACAACCTTACAATTTTGGAGGTTAGAAGTCTGAAACAGGTCTTACTAGGCTAAAAAAATTTTTTTTTTTTGAGACAGAGCCTCAAGCTGTCACCCTGGATAGAGTGCCGTGGCATTACAGCTCCCAGCAACCTCCAATTCCTGGGCTGGAGCGAGTCTCCTGACTCGCCTCCCAAGTAGCTGGGACTACAGGTGCCCGCCACAACGCCCAGCCATTTTTTGGTTGCAGCCATCATTGTTGTTTGGCAGGCTGGGCTGGATTTGAACCCAGTGTACATGGCTGGCGTCTTAGCCCGTTGAGCCACAGGCGCCGAGCAATATTACTACCTTCCTTTTGGAGCTTCTAGGGGAGAATCTATCTTCTTGCCTTTTTTTTTTTTTGAGACAGAGCCTCAAGCTGTTGCCCTGGGTAGAGTGCTATGGCGTCACAGCTCACAGCAACCTCCAACTCCTGGGATTAAGTGACTCTTGCCTCAGACTCCCAAGTAGCTGTGACTACAGGCAATCACCAAAATGCCTGGCTATTTTTTGGTTGTAATTGTCATTGCATTGTTGTTTGGCAGGCTGAGGCTGGATTCGAACTCGCCACCTCTGGTGTATGTGGCTGGCGCCTTAGCCACTTGAGCTACAGGCGCTAAGCCTACCTTCTTGCCTTTTTTTATTTCCAGAGGCTGCCTACATTCCTTGGCTTATAGCCCCTTCTGCCATCTTCAAAGTCAGCCACCTCAGACAGAGTCCTTGCATTGCTGCCATCTCTCCAGTTCTTTCCTGCTGCCCTCTTCTCCTTTTAAGGACTCTGATGGTTACACTGGACCCCACCCAGATAAGTGAAGAGAGTCTCTACTTTAAGATCAGCTGATTAGCAACCTTAATTCCATCTGCGACTTTAATTCCCCTCTGCCTAAGGAGATGGTGGTTATCCCTCTGTTTGGCTTCTCTAACACAGATCAAAAAGAGGAGGTGGGCCCCCAAGTAAGCTATGGCCAGCCCTAGGCCATTCCTTCCACCTGCCAACACCACATTTGGAGATCAAAGAGCACCCAGCAAGTATCACCCTTCAGCAGTCAGGAGTACCATGGCCCTCGCTACCCTGACTCAGTCCTTTTGTGATCCTGAAGCATAGTCACATCATCCTCAAAAAGAGATTGTCCTTCTCTTGCCTCTCAGCCGGCAGGAGTACTGTCTTATCTTCTTAATACAGTGGTTCTCAAAGTGAGATCCCCAGCATAATCACCATCCCCTTAGAACTTGTTACAATAGCAAATTCTGGGGTTCCACTCCACACCATACAGAATAGGAATTCTGGAAGCAGGGTTCAGCAGTCTCTGATTTAGAAATCCTTCCAGTTAATAATGAGATATGCTAAAGTTTGAGAGTCACCAACTCAGAGGAAATGGCTTTGTGGAGCAAATAAATAGACTGTAGGTAAGGCCACAGACAGCTAACTCCTTCCAGAAGCACATTCGGGGTCCCTACCCCTTGTCTTTTGCTCTGAGTCACACTGGCTAATAATGGCTTCAGGAGGTCTTGCCAATCTCCTTCCTATCCCAGGACCTTTGCACTTGTAGGGCTGTAACCAGCAGGACTCACAAGGCTGGCTGCTGCTTATCCATGTCTGACTTAGCCTATATCAATCCTGGGGAGGGGGGTGTCACTTAGTACCCTGTATAATAACAGCCCTTGCCATTTCCACTGTGACTCTATTTCCTTATAGCACTTTCCACTTCAGAATCAATTTTCATTTGTTTACTTCTTATCATCTGTCTTTCTCTGTCTAGAACAGTGGTTCTCAACCTTCGTAATGCCGTGACCCTTTAATACAGTTCCTGTGGGTCATGACCCACAGGTTGAGAACTCCTGCTCTAGACAATAAGCTCTCTCATAAGAGCAGGTGTTATATTATTTGTTGCCGCTGTATCACTAGTATTTAGAACAGTGTCTAGCATGAAGTAGGTTCTCAAATGAATGAATGAGTGATGTTTCCTGAGGGCAGGCACAGGTCCTGTTTGGAATTTTGATGAGGGCTCCAAGTACCTACTTCATTTTATATAATTTTTATTTTCGAAACAGGGTCTTCCTCTGTTACCCAGGCTCAAGTATATGGTCCAATCACAGCTCAATGCAACCTCAGACTCCTGGGCCAGTGATGTTCCTGTCTCCAAAGTAGCTGGGACTACAGGCACATGCCACCACATCTGGCTAATTTTTTCTATTTTTTTGTAGAAATAGGTTTACACTATGGTGCCCAGGCTGGCCTTAAACTGGGCTCAAGCATTCCTCCTGCCTCGGCCTCCCAAAGTGCTGGAATTACAGGCATGAGCCACTGCGCGTGGCCTAAACGTCTGTTTTACTATTTACTCCTCCCATGCCACCACCTTCAGAACTCACGCTTGGCATTTTCTCTTTCTAGTGGTCAGAAGGCACAGCGATGGCCTCTGTAACTAAGGGAAAGGCTCAGTTCTTGCCTCAACTCTTAGAAGCGAGGTCCCCAAAGGTTGTGGCACTGACCCTTCCTTCTCCTTTGTAGCTTGGGCGGGATTTATAATTCCAACCCCCAGCCATCCTCTCCTCATTTGTGAGTCCAAGAGTAGTTACTAAGACAACAATGGGCCTAGGATTTCCGGAAAACCAGTCTCTCCAATGGTGGACTTCACCAAGATATCAGCTGTTCCATGGAGCCATCTCAGTGGTATAGTGGCTCGGCTAGTGCAGAGGAAGATCTCATTTAGATCTCTGAGATGCCCTGTGAGGGTACAGGGACAAGGAGCCCCTGTAGTTTCATGCAGAAACTACACGCGGAGCCTACTGTGTCACGCTTCCTTCCCTTTGGGTGCCTCCCCTGCACACCCCCTTCTGTCATCAGGGCTTGGCTTAGAATTTTCCGTGGAAGCTTCTGCAGGTGCTCCAGGTTCAGCCGTCCCTTCTGTGCCAGTCTAGAGTCTTCTCTGTCTCCTTCATCAGTAACTGACCTCCCCTTGGCCCACTGCTCCCAGACGTGTGCCCTGAAGACCAAGGAGGGTCTTGGTCTTTTCATCTGTCAGGTAGGTGTGCCTCCATCTCTGGTGACAGATTATTGTGCATAGCAGGTGTTTCAGGGGCAGAGCCTTTTGCATACTGGTAGAATCCTGATGACCCAGGGACATGGACTGTAGAGAAAATTGAGCCCTAATCCCCCATAGTAAAATGTTCTGAAGTCAGCTTGTTTTCTGCATACCCTGACATTGAGACCTTGCATCTATCATCAAGTGACCTTTGGTGTTCAGAGAATCTTTACCATAGCCCTTTGGCCTGGTATTGTCGTACATTACCAACTCATTCTCTCCTGGAAACCAGTTGTGTGGCTTCCCGCACGTACACAGCTCACAGACCATTCTGGTGACTCTCCAGCTCTCTTTAGGCAGAAAACAAGTTTATGCTAAAGTTCAGGGAATGCAGAAAACAAGGTTAAGTAAAAACATTTTAGTACAAGCGATCAGGGCACAATTTCTCCTACATAGAGCCACAACCTCATGAGTGTTAGGTTGGCCAAACTAACTGCATCTTGGAAAGCCATTCTGAGATGGTCTGTTACAGATGGACACAGTTCAGATGAGAGAGAAGTGCTGCAGGCTCATCCTTACTGACAGAAATATGCTGACACTCGGATAAGAACCTGCTAGGACAGTCCCTATAATGAGATAACACCTTTGACGTCCTGGTCCTTATAAAAACCAGCTCCCCCTCTACCAGCTGTATAAGACCAGCCAACCTCCCTAATCCCCCCGCCCCCCGGACATCCTTTACATCTTACCCCACTTGCACCCAAGTGTCAAAATGAAGAATGCCACCTTTGTTACATTTTGGTCTGGAGTGTTCTGATCCGCTCCTTTCTTCAATTTTTACCGGTCGGTGGGTGGCCCTGAGCTGCCGCCCGAGGCGGAGTGACTGCCGCGCTAGAGGCCGCCCGGCCCTACTGGGTCTGCACGCGGAGGGCTGCAGCTTCCGCACCACCCCAGCGGCGCGTCCTTCAGGGTAGCTGGGTCCCCTCCCGGGGGCCGTCTGCGATTCTGATTGTCTCCGCAGCATGTTTGGAAATGGGGCGGAGCGCCATAACCTGTGCTCCTACCCTGAGAGTGGCCTGCGCGGGGCAGGAGGAAAAGAGGAGCAGAAGCCGGAAGCCGACCCGCCCACACCCAGGCGGAAGGAACTTGAGAGCCATCATCACCAGCCACCCCTTGCCCAGGTAGGGAGCAGAGGCAGCAGCCCAGAGGCCCAGTGTGTGCTAACCCCAAATGGTCTCTAGGCTGCAGCAGGTTTCCGACCTTAGCCCTGTGGTCCCCCCACCGCCACAGGGAGGTGGCAGAGCGCATCTCGCTCTGGCTGATGCAATCCCGCCAGTAGTCACTGGGGGGCACCAGGACACTTCACGTTTCCTGTTAACAGAAGCCGGAATTTTCCAGGAGGTTATTCGGGACCTATCTGGCTTACCGGGAGGGTAGGGGCCTCCGTGCAGGTGTCGGCCCTGGGCTGGGTAGGCACAACTTTTGCTGCATTCGTCCTCTGGGTATGTTCTGTCCTGCCTGCACCCCCTTCTCCAAGGGCTGTTCCTGATGGCACTAGGCAGTTGCAGGACTGTCAGCCTGGGCTGGCTCACGGTCCTATCCCTAAGTGTTTTGTGCTCTGATGGGAAGGCTCCCAGGGGAGACTAAGGGACTTCTCTGAAGAGTGTAGATCCACAAGTCTTTGGCACCTAAAATGGGTATTGGTCGTGGGAACTGATGAGAGAGCAGGACAGCAAATGGAATGTAAGGAGGGAAAGGTTTAACTATTTCAAATGTCCCTTGAGGGCATACCCCCCCAGTCTCATACCCACCTTGTATGCAGCTCCCCACCTCCTCCGCACCCCCCCATCCTCACCTACACTTCATCCCTGGCGACAACAGCTGGCATTCTTGTCTGTGCCATCTCAGTTTCAAGTGTTTAGCATAATTCCCTCCTTTCATCCTCACAATGACCCCTCAGGGGAGGTGGCTTCATTATGACCATTTTACAGATGAATATACTGAGGCTGACAGAGGTTAAGTGAGTTGTCTAGGTCATATTGGCAGTACGAGCAGAATTGAAACCCTGACTAATACAGAAGACCTGAACCAGACTATTTAACACTTTGACTTAAGTGACATATAAAGAACATTCCACCGAGCCACAGCAGAATACACTTTTTTTTTTTTTTTGGTAGAGACAGAGTCTCACTTTATCACCCTCTGTAGTGTGCCATGGCATTGCATAGCTCATAGCAACATCCAACTCCTGAGCTTAGGCGATTCTCTTGTCTCAGCCTCCCGAGCAGCTGGGACTACAGGCACCCACCACAATGCCGGACTATTTTTCTGTTTTGCAGTTTGGCGGAGGCCGAGTTTGAACCTACCACCTTCAGTATATGGGGCTGGCGCCCTACTCACTGAGCCACAGGTACTGCCCGAGAATAAACACTCTTTTTGATGGCACATGGAACACTCATCTCAGTGTAAAAGGCTCAAAGGCCAGGTGTGGTGGCTCATGCCTGTAATCTTAGCACTCCAGGAGGCTGAGGTGGGAGGATCTTCTAAGCTCACAAGTTCAAGATCAGCCTGAGTTAGTGCCAGACCCCCATCTCTAAAAATAGCTGGGCATTGTGGCAGGTGCCAGTAGTCTCAGCTACTCAGGAGATTGAGGCAAGAGAATCACTTGAGCCCCAAGAGTTTGAGGTTGCTGTGAGCTATGACACTATGGCACTCTACTAGGGTGACAAAGTAAGACTCTATCTCAAAAAAAAAAAAAAAGGCTCAAAATTATTTTTAAACATGATTGGCAAAATCACAAGAAGTTCCAGAGAAAAAAGAGAAAATCAGGAGCTGGGGTGTGAGAATAAAGAAAGAAAAGAAGAACATGTTTCCAGAAGAAAGTATTCAGATTCAAAAATCTCATAGGATGAATGAAAATCCAGGACTAGATTCATTCTTATGAATATTAAATAGTCACAGAGAAAATTATGAAAGCTTCTAGAAGAGAAAAATAGTTTACCTGGGAAATAACTAACTAGCAACATACTTCTCATTTCCCACAGCAGATGTTAAAAAAGACAACAGAATGAAACTACCATTCAAAAGTGACAAAGGCAAAATAAGGCCTTTTTTAGGCATGGGAACGCTCAGAAACTAGCTACTTACGCACCTGTACTGAAAAAATGACCATGATCAGGGCCTGGTAACCCCAGGAAGATGTATGCCAGTAAATTAAAATGGAATCCAAGGAGCAAAATGTGGAACCCAAGGAACAGGAGGATGAACCCAGGAATTCAATGAAAAGAAAATTGAGGATAACAGCATTGCAGCAGGTCTCCCCAAATAATAGCTCAGAAAGAAGAAAGGATGGGTTCCGTTTAATAGCTAGTGTTTTACAAAGGACAGAGACCTTAGTAATAAGATAACGTGTTTCTTAAGGCGGAAAAAATCTAATATCATGTCTTAAATAAGGTGCAAAGTCAAATCTGGCAGTATTCTAAATAACTGACATTATATAAGAGAATTCATTTTTTTCTTGATACTTACAATATTTCTTTTGAGTAACATAGGTTTATTGACATAGGATTACATTTTTTAGTCCAATCGCATTATGTTTACACTTAAAATTTATATAACCATGATGTGAACACTTTATTGGTTTCTTCCTCCTCCCATTCATAATTACATTTTATGTCTATTTTTTTTTTTCTTGAGACAGTCTTGCTTTGTCACCCTGGGTAGAGTGCCATGGTGTCCTAACTCACAGCAACCTCAAACTCTTGGGCTTAAGCAATCCTCTTACGTCAGCTTTCTATGTGGCGCTTGCCATAATGGCAGCTAATTTTTAGAGACGGGGTCTCGCTCTTGCTCAGGATGGTCTCAAACTCCTGAGCTGAAGTAATCTACTTGCCTTGAATCCAAGAGTTCTAGGATTACAGGTGTGGTGTGAGCCACCTCGCCCGGCTTTTCTATTACTGATTTTTTTTTTTTTTTGAGACAGAGCCTCAGCACTAGGTAGAGTACAGTGGCATCACAGCTCACAGCAACCTCCAATACCTAGGCTCAAGCGAGTCTCCTGCGTCTGCCTCCCAAGTAGCTGGGACTACAGGCGCCCGCCACAACACCTGGCCATTTTTTGGTTGCAGCCGTCATTGTTGTTTGGTGGGCCTGGGCTGGACCCGCCAGCTCAGGTGTACGTGACTGGTACCTTAGCCTGTTGAGCCACAGGCGCTGAGCCTCTATTACTGATTTAAAGCCATATCATCTTTGCTTGAGCAAAAGATCATTGGGACCCAGGAAGATTATTCTCTAGGCAGCTTTCAGAAGGGAAGATCCCCAGGCAGTGCTTTTCAAATTTTAAGGTGCACCTCTCCATCTCTCCAATGTGCTTGCTTCTCCTCAAGGGCAGCTTTAGTGTCAAGTGCCAGTTGGCAGCAAGATGGCAGCCCATATCCCCAAGGGACAAGCCAGTGGACAGAGAATGCACCGCTGAGTATATCTCGTTAGCTCTGACTGGATCCTAGGACTTGCTTATATCTACCAGGGCCCAGGAAAGGCACTGGTCAGGCTGGCCAGGCCTTGTCACATATCCTCCCCGAGATTGTGTGGAGTCAGGGCCCCACAAGGTACATGGCTTGTGTTTAGAAACAATCTCCAGTTTGAGCACAAGCCAGCTGTAGTCACATATAAGAAAAAATGTGGGCTAAGTGCCTGTAGCTCAGTGGCTAAGGGTGTCAGCCACATATACCAGAGCTGGCAGGTTTGAATTCAGCCCGGGCCTGCCAAACAACAATGACAACTACAACCAAAAAATAGCAGGGTGTTGGGGTGGGTGCCTATAGTCCCAGCTACTTGGGATGCTGAGACAAGAGAATCGCCTAAGCCTAAGAGTTGGAGGTTGCTGTGAGCTGTGACGCCACAGCACTCTTAACGACAGCAACATAGTGAGACTCTGTCTCAAAAAAAAAGAAGAAAAAATGGGGATGTTACAAATCTTGACAATGTAAATGTAAAACTATAGGACATCCCCAAAATTGCCCTTAGTTGCTATACATAGGGAAAATGGGAAATTGCAGCTAAATGTACCCTTACAAAATATTCTCTACATGTACCTCTTTGTAAAATTTTTACACTGAGTATTTTGTAAATAAAGGTACATTTAACTACAACTTCCCATTTTCCTATGTCGAAATTAGGGACCATAGGACAAATGGTCAGTATTAACTAATAGGTAGGGAGATGGGGGCAGGGAAGGTGGCCTGGAGGTGCTTCTGTCCTCGTCTGACCCAGTAAAGACTCAAAACACCAAAGCAGATGGCTTTTTTAGAAGACCTAAGGTTAAACAGGTAATTCCCAGGAAAAGCAAAATCAGAAACTATTAACCGTGATTTCCCTGGGGAATTGGCCTACAGGGCAGCAAGATTCTTATTTTTAAATAATTCTTACCTGTACTAGAATTTTTTTGAACATGAATGTTTTATAATGTTTCTAAAGTTTTGTGCAAAAAGGTTAAATTCTTATAAAAAACAGGAAAGGGATTAGAATCCATCTGTCAATTTGGAGCTCAAAAAAGTCACAGCCTGATTTTCTGGGTCAGATTTTTACTTGGCAACCTTAATTTGGCAGATCTGTGTGAATGCTCGGGATATACTGCCAGGTGAAAAATGCAGGCTTCATAATGAAATATACATATGGGAGAAAGTCAGAAATATATAGGACATCACAACAGCGCCTTCACTTTAGTGAGTGGGCTTGAGGACCATTGGGAACATTTTCATTTTGTACTTTTGTTGTTAAATGGTGGCTGGGTGTGGTGGCTCATGCCTGTAATCCTAGCACTCTGGGAGGCTGAGGTGGGTGGATTGCCCTGAGCTCAGGAGTTGGAGACCAGCATGAGCCCGAGTGAGACCCTGCCTCTACAAAAAAAAAAAAGCCAAGTGTTGTGGTGGGCCCCTGTAGTCCCAGCTACTTGGGAGCCTGAGACAAGAGAATTGCTTAACTCCAAGAGTTGGAGGTTGCTGTGAGCTATGATGTTACAGCACTCTACCTAGGGCCACAAAATGAGACTGTCTCAATAAAAAATAAACAAAAAAGAAAAGAAAATTAAATGATTTACACTAAGCTTTTTTAATCATCCTGGAGACAAGTATTTGAAAAAAATAAATAAATAAAAAACAAGCTGGGCACAGTGTGCATGCCTGTGGTCCTGGCTGCTTCAGGGGCCAAGGCAGAAGATCACTTGAGCCTGGGAGTTCAAGAATATCCCAGGCAACACAGATGCTCCTGCACACAGATGATGTTGCCCCACTTCTGGAAGGCCCCAGGGGATTTGGATTTTGCTACAGTTGAAAACTGCCCAGAGTCCTGTGGACTGCTTCACACATTTTACTGAAATCAGAGCAGCTGCTGTAAGATCTTCCAGAAACTGACCCTAGAGTCTTGCTCTACCTGGGCCATAGAGCCATCTATTCAGGCCCCTGTTCTCTGGCTTTCATTTCCCATGACTTCACAGGAGATGCCACGGTGGGCTGAACAGCCTGGAAAGTAGACAAAGCAGCTATTAAAGGGGGAAAATGGCCCCTTCTGTTTGGTGCCGATGGAGAGCATGTGTATTGTGCACCAGATCTTTCAAGATAGAACCAAAATCTTAACAGAGGATATCTCTAGGAAGGGGCACCTGTGAATAATTATTTATCCAAATAAATGAGTTTATATTTTTTCCTGTGCTAATTTTTTAAACTTTATTCAAATTAATATGAGGGTATACAATATTTAGGTTACATTGTTCTCACTTCCAGGGTAAAGTTCCGTTTGTGGAAGAGCCCCTCACCTAGGGAGCGTGTCATACACCCTCACAATGTGCACAATAGGTGAGATCCCGCCTCATGCCCTTTCTCCTGCATATATCCTCCCCCCTCGAATGAGTTGATATTTGTAAGATACCTAGTGGACTGTCAACAGCTATAAAAAATGTTAAAGCTGTTTTCTAATTTTCCTATAATAAACATTACTTCACGAATAAAAGTAATCTGTAAAAGACTTTATGCTCCATTAGAGTCTTTTTTGGAGGGGAAACTCAACAAGATTTCATGGCTAATGACCTAGAGAACTGAGCCCAAGGAAAAAGCCAGAAATGACTTCTGTGTGCCAAGGGTGGCTGCCCCTGAGCATGTAAATCCCCAGGGTATCCTGGCAGTGCCCAGGAGGGCCTAGTTTATGGGAGTGATGGGAATACATCCTTCTCAAACTGGGTTCACACAAAGAGCCCCAAAACGATAACCCAATTTTCTGAGATATTTATTTGGCAAAGTTCCTTGCTGATAATCAGCTACCAGACAGGAGCAAACAGGTGCCCAGCACTCAACCTCCAAAAGCATCTCCTGCCAGAGGGAAAAGCCAAGGAGCTCCTCCTTTTATGGTGCTTCAGTATCATGAAGGAGGCAGCATGTGGAAGGCCGACCACAGGACTGTAAAGCTCCTCTGAGATGTTCCCCAGTCTGCAGAGTAGCAGCAGGAACTAGACCCAGGGGTTGGCGAACTTTATGGCCTGGGTAGTGGGCTATAGAGAGGGAAACAGGAGGCCAAGGCTCCGAGGGGCTGTGGTCTTGAATCCCAGCTCCCCTGGGCAGGGGCCCCAGGCTTGGGCCCAGTGTAGAATCACAGGCTGGCTCCATTCCCTCCAAAGCTCAAAGCTGGCCCAGCTAGGAAGGGTAGCCACTCACAGAAAGGGGCTGTCATCGCCCCTCAAAATGGGCTGTGATTTGTTCCAAAGTCTTTCCTTTGGTTTCAGGGACACAAAACAAGCTGAAAAGGACACCGAAGATGCAGAAGGCAGAGGTGAGCCAGAAGGCTCCATAGGGCCTGAGGACCACCTGCAAGAGAGAGAAGGCCCCAGATATGGCAGCAGGTTGAGAGGCTCCCACGTGATAAGCTGAGGAAGCCCTTGTCACTAGGTGGTATCCTGACCCCAGTCTGCCCTGCCTGTGGCCACGCCTATTCTGTGTCCACCCAGGTCTGGGAAGTGGACAGTCTGGCATAGTCGACTGCCTGGCTGAGCAATGTTCAAGGTATTGATGTTGTGTGGCTGGGAAAACTGAAGCTCACAGCCCCATGGGGCAGAGACACATTATCAAGGGACAGCTGGGTTCCTTCTCTTGGGTCCACCTCCAGGGACCACAGATGTACTCTCCACACTCAGCTGTGGCCATGACCCTGAGGCTGCTGGGCCCAGTGGATTCCCTCCCCATGGTACAGTGGGAATGACTGAGCTGTCAGCAGGGGGAGCACATGGGCACACATGGGGTACCTGGGGCCCTCTGGCAGTCCCCTTCTGATACAGCCTGTCTTCCCCAACACCTCCACTGTGACCTCCCACTTACCTTCCTCCTTAGCTCCTCATCCTCTGGGATTTGGTGACCCTCCCTCATCAAAGGCCTTCTCTTGGCCTCTTTGACATTGTTCCCTCAATTTACTGTTAAGTCCTTTGTCATTTCCTTTGTGGCTTCTTTTCCTCCCCTCTTTTAGTATCTATCCCCTCCCAACCCCAGAGAGCACTCTAGCCTCTGCCCTAGCCCTCCTAATATGCTCCCTGGGGCAGCCCTGTGGGTCCCAGGCTGCCCTGCAGACTCCAGGCCAGCTCCAGGTGACCACACCCCTCATCAACGTGCCTCCCCACCGCCCTGCCCTGCCCAGTCCTGCCCCCCCAGGGTGTTTTCCCTCCCCTGCCTTCCCAGCCCTCATCTAAAGGGGACACTGCCCATCTCATCTACTGCTGTTATTTTCACCTTGAACAGGCCTGGACATGGCAGGTTCCAGGAGACCTGGAGGGAACAAATGACTGGACAAATGACTTGTCATGTGCCCCAGAGCTGTCTGTTGGCTGGGAAGCTCCAGGCAGAGACCGTATCAGTGCCAGTCCATCCTTGAGAAGTCAGCAAAATGATGAACTAAACTGATGCTTCCATTAACCCAGGGCAAGGTGCAGTTACTCCCCTCTAGGAAGCTGATAGGCCCAAGGGAAGTAAGAGGCCAAGGTGTGGCTGGAGCCCACTCTTAGTGACTTTTCCCACAGAGACCCTCAGGGTACATGTGCCCGTGTAATATTCATTAATGGGAAGAGGCCAGCCAAGCTGTCCTCCCACCAAGACAGACTGAAGATCCTTGTGGGGTCACAGCCTAGGTTCCTCACTGCCCCCACCCCTAACCAAGACAACAGGCTTGCCAGGTGTGGCAGGGCCCTGGCCTATGTGCAATGCTGCTGACTCTAAGTATCTGCAATAAAAGGAGTTTCAAAAACTGCTTCTCTGCTGACTGAATGAGGGGGAAGGCCACAGGGCCTGGACTCACCATGAGGCTGCTGAATTCTTTTGTCACCAGAAAGGCCATGAGCCAGTTGGTGAGGACGCAGACGCCTGTAGCCACACCCTTGACGTGCAGAGGGAAGATCTCTGACATGAGGAGCCAAGGGATGGGCCCCCAGCCTATAGCGAAGCCTGCAGGAGCAGGACAGGTGTCAGAACCCATGGTGGCCAGGCTCCTCAGCTTGCCACAGGGACACGGAGACCCAGCTTCCCAGCCTGGGGCTAAAGGGCCATGGGTCCCAGCCTGGTCCTGCCAGCTCTGTGCCTTTTGCTGTGAGGCCTTGGGCCACCCTCTTCCTTCCTAGGCATAGGCTTCATCTAAGATGGAGTAATGACAGGCCTGCTCAGAGGGCTGTTGTGCAGATTAGTGAAAAGGATACAGAAGGGCTTAGTTCAGCATCAGGCACAAGGTTAGAGATCTAGAGGACAGAGAGGCGAGGCTGGGCAAGACTGGACTTGCTGAGAGCTACAGGAAGCTGGAGGAGCCGAGTCAGGGGCTGCCAGGGACCGTCCCCTCACCCAGCCTCCCTCAGGCCCCTTCTCACCGGCAATGAAGAGGCACATGCTGCCCACAGCCAACCAGGCCAGCCCCACACTGGTGTCCATGGGCTCCGCGGAGACAGGTGCCAAAAAGGCCATGTGCGAAGAGTTGCTGGGGCCGTCCTGGGTCAGCTTGAAGTAGGCGCCAAAGGCACTCGTGCTAAACACCATGACCACACCTGCAGGTGGGAGGGTGATGGTGGGCAGGGTGCTCTGGGGAGTGGCCCGGGGTGCACAGAAGTGTAGTGGGCTAGACACCTCAGAGGGGCAGGTCCGGTTCCCTGTAAGCAGCCAGCTCGGCCTTCTGGCCCCTTGGCCCCAGGAGCCCTGAATGGGCAGTAGCTACCCCACCATGGATCTCAGATCTCCACAAACTCCAGCAGGTTCCCAGAGTAGCCGCTGCCTGGCCCGAGGAAGGAGTAGAGCCAGTGCGGCATCAAAAACTGGCTCCCAGCCTCGGGACCATCTTTCTAGTGGCGGGTGGGTACCAAGTGTCCACAAGCCATGGCTCATGCAGAGGGCCTCACGTGGATCATCTCCCAGTCCTTACAACAGCACTGAGGGAGAAATGGTCACTATCACCTTTTCACAGTTGGGAACACTGAGGCTCAGAGAGGTAAAATCACTTGCCTACAAGGACCACAAGCTTGAGTCACTTCACCTCCCCGGCCCTCGGTTTCCCCATCATGGCATCTTCCTGTGGGTTTTACTGCAGAGGCATGATGCAGTGATGACGTGAGCACAGGCCTGGCCTGCAGGGGATGCTGAGTGAAGAGCTGTCGAATCATGGCCTTTTTAGTCCAGATTTGTCCTCATGAATGCTCAGCTGTCCTTCTCCTACAGCGTGGTGGCCTCCTCTGTGGTGGGGAGCCTGGCCAGACACTCCACTTGCACAGGGTTGAGCCCTCACCTGACAAGACCAAGAGCAGCCTCCGCCCTGCTCTGTCCATGATGAGGGCAGCCACAGCTGTGAATAGCACCTGGATGACACCCACGACAACTGAGGCCAGGCTGCTGTCCTAAGGAGGCAGGGCAGATGAAGCTGGTTGGGTAAGCCAGACAAGGAATGGGTTGCTCCCTCCCTCTCCAGTCTTGTGCTAGGTGACAAGTGGGACAGCTGGATGAGGCAGGCCAGACAGAGGCAGCTTTACCTTGAACTTGGCTTCTTCAAAGATGGTCTCTGCATAGAACATGATGGCATTGACCCCTGACAGCTGCTGGAAAGCCATCAGTGAGATGCCAATGACGAAGGGCTTGTAGATGCCAGGCTGTGCCAGCAGGGCCAGGTGAAATCCCTGGGATGACAGAGACTGGCTGTCAGGGTGTCTTCTTCCCCTCCCCTCAGGGGCACTCTCTTTGGCCCACTGTCCCAAGATTTGTCCCAGCCCCTCCTATGGCCTCAGGGCTTCAAACTAGTCACTGCAACCTCCCCGCAGGTCTTACTAACTAGTTGGGGGAGCCATGGAGAGATGGCCTGGGCAAAGAGCAAGCTGGCTCAGGTGCCCAACAACCTCCAGCATATCCAGTGCTCACCTCAGGCCTGGCCCTGAGCTGTGTGCCTCCCATAGGCTCCTCACTGCCACCACAAGGCACATGCTAAGACTCCCATCTCATGGATAAGGAAACCCTTATCCATGATGGCTTCCAGATGGGAACGTCACATCACTGGTAGGGACCAGAGAGGGTGGTTCACCACTGTCCGACTCTTAAACCTGGATTTCACCTTCTTCCCATCCTATAGTTCCCAGCTAAATCCAAGTCCTCTGCGCCTGCCTTTCCCCTGACCAGCCTGGTCATTCTCTTCTGGAGATTGTGAGATTAAGGCTCAGGCTTTTCTGGTGACCTCCAAGGCTAGCCCCTGCCCCCAGCTCCTCACCTGGTGCTCCCCAATGGAGGGCTCTGCCCAGCCTTGCTCAGAGCCCCACAGGAACTGCAGGGCAGCCATGGCCTCCTGGTGCCTGTGCTGAGTCAGCAGGAAGCGGGGGGTCTCGGGCATCCAGCACATGAGCAGCAGCATGAGGGAGGGGGGCACACAGCCCAGCACGGCCAGCCAGCGCCACTCCAGGACCCAACCTGGTCGGGAGGCACGTGTCAGAGCCAGCCTACACCACCCCGGGCAGCACCTGCTCCCCTTTTGCCAAACCTAGGGACTTAGCTCCAAAAATGGGGACCTCGCTACCTCTGCATAGCTACTTTCACATTTTTTATTGATATTGTCATTATTATTGTTGTTCATGAAGGTTGCTGGCACAGGTCAGCCACACCAGCTGTGCGTCAATACACGCGTCACCATGCTGTATTTGTTCTGGGAAACGTGTGCAGCCATGAAACAAAGAATGAGAAGCTTGCTGTGGATGCTATAGCACTATTCGTGTAATGGGGAGGGAGAAGACACAAGTTCCTCACACATGCACAGACTTTCTGGAAGGCTAGGAAGAAACAGGTAATGTTGGCTCCTCCAGACAGGAAGGGGACAGAGATGGGGAGGCCTTTCACTGGACATGCTTCCTGTTCTGGTGTGCTGAATATATTATCCATTGAAAATACAAATAAAATTAAGGAGATTATAGGATTTTGTCATCTTGATCATGTATGAAGACCACCACAAATGCAGAATTATCTAGCTCCATGTAAAGTCAAAGGTGCCTGGCGGTAGTCCCTGCTGCTCAAGAGGCTGAGGTGGGAGGATCTCGAGACCAGGATTTCTAGATCAGCCTGAGTGACACAGTGAGACCCCATCTCAAAAATAAATAAATTCAAAGGGTTCTCAGAGTAAGGCACCCAGGAATAAATGAGTTTAGAGCATAGACTCTTTAAATTTTTAATTTTCCCTAAGCCCAAAGCTTACCTACCCATTTGTGTGGAAAAACACCTCTATAAGAGCTATGAAGTACTTGTTTTTCCTGTCTTGAGGGGTACAGATAGATTGTAACTGTTCCATAAAGCCTAGCTGGTGGACTGTTATTGCTCCAATGGGAAGCAAATGTGTCATCACTATGTCGCTTTGTGGAGTCAAGAGTTTTTGCAGGTTTTTTTTTTTGGCCAGGGCCGGGTTTGATCCCACCACCTCCAGTATATGGGGCCTGCACCCTACTCCTTTGAGCCACAGGCACCGCTCCAGTCAAGAGTTTTGATGTACCCCCTGCCGGTATATCAAAACTCACAGGAACTGATCAATGAAAGGCAGAAACAACAAATACTGTATTTTGCTGTGTATAATGTGCACTTTTTGGCCAACATTTTTGAAGGAAAAATAACAATGTGCATTATACATGGGCAGTATGGCTTGGGAGCAGGGGAGCCCAGTGGGCCTCCTGGTGCCACTGTGCCCTTCTGCCTAGGCCCATTGGGTACATGAGGTTCTAGACTGGGAGGATCTGGGGTCTGGTGGGAGTGAGCTGGAGCAGCCTTTGGTGAGCACGGTCAGCAGAGGAGGAGAGCAGGCAGGGCTGGCAAGGTGGGCTACAGCTGCGCAGGGTGAGGGCTGAGGCCTGAGGGCTGGCTGCACAGAGGGGACTGGGAGCACCTTGCAGGACCCAAGGACTTGCTTGGCTGCCCTCAGGCTGAGGGGCCACAGAAGCTCTTGCCCTGCTGGCCTCACACATGGCCATCTCAGGCACAGGCCTCAATGTGGTAGGGAGGAAAGGGGCAGCCTTCACAGAAGGGGTGGCTGCAAGAAGACAGTGCAGATCTGCAAGTGTACCAGGGGAGCGTTAGCCCGTGTCTCTCCCCACTGAGTGCTGGCCACTTTCTCAAGAGAAGGGTTGTCTCCATTTAAAGACACAAACTGAGGCTCTCAAGGGCAGTGTGACTTGGCTAAGATTATATAGCAAATAGCAGAAGCTGTCCTCAAACCCAAGACCATCAGATTGGAATGTGGTCTTCTTCTCAATGAGAGCATATCTGCCTCTGGAAGTTTCTCTGTGTGGGTCTCAACTCTGGCCACTGGGGACCCAGGAACCAGCCACCTTCACACTGTACCTTGCTGACATGGTGAATCTGGCACTGACATTCTGAGGAGACATGCTCAGCCCCTCAAACTCCTGGGCCGAAGACTTCCACAGGGCCCACCTATACCCGGAAGCCCTGGGTTACCCTTACCTCGGGTAGCCACCATTCTATTTACTACTTACATAATATCAATTTTTAGCTCCTACACAAGTAAGAATATGTGACATTTGTTTTTCTGTGCTTGGCTTACTTCATTTAACATGTCTTCCAGTTCACTACATAGTAAGGTACTGAGCTAACCAGTTAGCCCTTCCCACACCCCTGGAGTGGGCTTCTGGGAAATTGAGGACATTGCCTTCTTTAGAACTTAGTCACAAGACCCAAGTATCCGAAGTTCCCAGGGAGGCAGTCTGAATATTGGCATCTTTAGCACTGGCTGTGTGGCCTTTGCTAGTCCCTTGACCTCTCTGAACCTCAGTTTCTATATCCACAAAATGGCCATAAACAAATCAAAAGAGAAAATGACAACTATACCTGCCAGATAGGCCAGGAGGATGCCTATGACGACCATCAGCTGCACACAGGAGCCCAGTAGCCCCCTTACTGCTGGGTAGGCAATTTCAGAGATATAGACCTGCCGGCAAGTAAGATGACTTTATTTGGTGTCTATGATTTCTTAAAACCAAAAAAGCCTCGGTCATTCAGAGCTGAAGAGAGTCATGATGGGGGCTGCTTCAAGCTCTGTATCTCCCTAATTAAATGTTCCCTATGTCCTCCTCCACACCACCAAATGATCTGTGGCAGGTGTTTCAAAGGGATTAAGGGTAATGGGTGGCTGGTGTGTGTGAGGATAAGAGGAGAAAGGAATGGAGTTCTCAAACTTTCATGTAATGTGCATAAACATCCTTGATAAAATGCAGATTCTGATGCAGGAGGTCTGGGGTCCAGGAGTCTGCTTTGCTAACTAGCTCCAGGTGGCACCCACTCTGCTGGCCCAGAGACCACATTCTGAGCAGTGCCCTTGGAGTGAGAAGCAGGAGCTTGCTACCAGTGTCTGCCACTGCTCCCTCCGGGGCTCAGGAGCCACTAGGGCCTTACACTTTTAGGTTATTCTATACTAAGACTAAGATAGGTGTCCAGTAAAAAGCCCTAAACTGAAATCCCCAGTTTCTTCCTTACCCTCTCTGGACCCAGCTGCCCCTGCTTGTCAATAAGGGTGGAATGAGTGGGAAGACCAAAAGGAAACCCAAGGAGGGAGGGCTTTGAGCTGCTGCTCTCAACCCCCACCATACTGAGGTGGGAGGGAAGAGCTAGTCACCCAACCCAGTGATCACCAATCACCCAGCTTCCAAGAGGCATCACATAGGCTGTATGTGCCAAGTATCACTGAATCCTCACCACCACCTTGTGAAGTAACACTATAATCCCCACTTTTAAAGTGAGGCAAGAGAGATAGTCTGTGGAGGCAAGTGAAGAGTTGATTTGGCCCCAGTGTGTGGGGCTTCCAAGCAAACAGGTTGGGTCAGAAGCTGAGGGAGAAGACTGTGAGTAGCCTTTGTCCCCAGGACAAACCAGAACAGGATTTTCCTGCTAACTGTAGTGTGTGATCTGGAGATGGGAATTAAAGCCATAATATGAGGCTCCTGTTGACCACCCACAGTTGCCACCATGTTTGAGAGGCACAGTTCAAAGGGATAATCCTGGGTTTCAGCAACAGCTTCACCGCTGGCTAGCTGCAGACCCTGCCTGAGCAAAGGGCTTCAGGTTTCTATAACAGTTTAATCTACAAGATGGAGATAACAACGGAGGCGCCTTCCAGGGTCCGATGTGGGGATTGGGGAGATACAGCAGGTACCAGGCACCGTGCCCAGGAGGCCCAGCGGGGAGAGCCACGTCCCCAGGTCTGTCCCACTCCTCGGTCTCAGGCCGCGAGACGCAGGGCTACTCACCGGGGCCACAAGCGAGGCAATACCGCAGGCCAGGCCGGTGAGGAGGCGGCCCCCCAGCAGCATCCACAAATCCTGGGCCGCGGTGATGACGGCAAAACCGACCACGAAAGGCACGGTGCAGAGCAGGAGACTCAGTTTGCGCCCAGCGCGGTCCACGAGCCAGCCGCCTAGCACGCCCCCAGCCGCGGCGCCCAGGGTCACGATGGCCTGGGGGCGGGGCGACCACGGGCTGAGGAGGGGAGGGGGGCCTCAGCCCACCTCTCCACCACCCACCGCCCGCGTCCTCCGAGCGAAGGGAACTTAAGACCCAGGCTGGAGGTCAGGGAAGGGGCTATCTTGTGCAGGTAGACCGGGCGAGCACGGGCGAGCACGGCCGAGGGTCTCAGCCCTCTGTACCAACGGGTGCGAGGCTGAGGGCTGAGGTGCTCGTCCGAGGAATGGGCGCTGGGGTCCTAAGCCTAGCACGGGAGATCCCAGGGCCTCACCCCGAACCAGGAGGCGGCGCTGTCGTTGAGGCGCGGGGCTGGGGGCGCGGCGCGCTGCAGGCTCGGAATGGCTGGGGAGCTGTAGCCGAGCGCGAAGCCGAAGCTGAGCGGGCCAAGGGCGGCGGCGAAGGCGGCAAGGAAGACGCGGCGGCCGCGGGGAGTGCTGCGGGGACAGGACCGTGGGTGAGTGGTGTCCACAGGAGCGGTGCGAGAGGATGAGGCCGAGTCCCTGGCCTGGGGCCCCTGCAGCTAACCTGCCGCCAGGCGGCCCCAGGAGCGGCTGGGCCTCCTCTTGGTCCTCAGGCGTCATGTCCTCGGCCAACGCCTACTTGATCGACTCCGACGCCTGAACCGCCAGGGGTCCAGAGAATGCAGTCAGCTAAGGCCTCTCACGGCTCTGAGTGGGCCAATGGGCGGTGGGGGCGGCACCGGGGCGGGATTGGAACAGCGGTGGTAGGAAAAGCCAATAGGAGAGCAAGGGGAACTAGCGATCGCTCCAGTTCCCGCCCTTAAATCGTGGCGAACCAATGGAAGCACAGAGCCGGTTGGCGTCGCGCGCTGGAACCGCCCTTAGGACCGTGCGGCCGAAAGTAGAGATGGGGTGGAGTTTGTGCCTTGCTCAACCATCCAATTGGAGTGTGGTGCGAGTTCGTAGGCGGGGCCAGAAAGATGCTTCAGAACTGAACTGGCCAATGAAGGTGGAAAGCGGGTTTTTTTGTTATTTTTTTTTTTTTTTGGCGTTGGGTCGCCTCTCAATCTACTTTCAATCAGAGAGGGTAGGAGCTGGGCAAAGGCGGAGCACGTAGGTTACGGTCCCGGAATCCCTTCCCTCAACAACCGCCAGCAGCGGCGCCTGTCTTTCCAGGTCTGGTCTGCAAGTCCTGCTCGGTGTTAACCGCTGCTGCCTTGGGACTTTTGTTGTAGGCGCCTGACCTCTCTGCCTGGCCCACCTCTGCTGCCTGAGAACCTCAGGACGAAAGGTCTCCTAGCAGACAATCCTGGGCTACCTTCTTCTCGGCCCAAGACTGGCCCATGCTGCCGCCCGCCACAACACCTTTGTACTTCTGTGGTAGGGGGCTGATACAATTATGGAAAGAACTAGGGATATGGGTGTAGGAGGTTTGGCCTCTGGCCCTCTGTTTCCTCATCTCTAATTGGGGATGATAATTATCTTCTAGGAGACTTTGAGCTGAGTGGTGTATTGAAAAGACAGAATACCCATAATTGCATTAATGTACACAGCTATGATTTAATAATAAAAAAGACAATAAATGGGAAGTATTCAAATGTAACTGTGATAGTTGTTTGACCTACTGCAGTCACCTGATTGTTCCAGCAACCAACTTTTTTCAATCTTGACCACAAGACTATCTTTACAGGCTTAGGCAACTGCCCTTCTGTGCTGGCACAGCATCTTGTGCTTGAGTTATTATCTAAGTTCTTACCACCGCACTTATCACTGCTTTGTAAGCACCTGTTTTCTTCTCTGCTTCCCCAGTGGACATGAGTTCTCCTGGACAGTAGTAGGTACTTGGTATTTGCAGAGTGGATGAATGCCTTAAATTCCATGGGCAAACTGCTGCAGTTAGATGGCTTTGTAACGCAGACAGTGGCGTACTGGGAAAGGCTTATGTAGGCAGGATACTCCAGTGAGTCCAGCTGCTGCCAGACAGCCACTCACTGACCCAAGCAAACCTCCTGCCCTGTGGCTGGTGGTCACTCTCCTTGAGTGTGCAGAATTCACTTCGAGGCTTTTGTTAAGCAATTGTTACCAGAACAGCCTCCTCCCTCCTTTTTACAGGCAAAGCACCATCCATCTGATTAGCAGGGTTCACCTCTTGCCTGCTCTACATTAACTCTTTTGATCCCTGACTCTTGTCAAATTATGCATGAGTGGCTCTAATACTGTTGATTTGGACGAATGCCCTAACAGCCTTTTTTTTTTTTTTTTTTTTTAATTCCAGGCTGTGAAGCAAGAAAATTAAGGGGGGAAATAGATAGGAAAAACAAAGTTAAAAGCTCAAAAGGCTTAAAAATTAGTTTAACATGAAAAACATCAGCTAGATCCAGCTATCACAAGGCACTCAGCCTGGCTCCCTGAGGTGGACAGGGCAGAAAGCAAGGACTCAGGGCTCAAAGGTTCAAAGCTCTGGTCCCTCTGAGACTCAATTTCCTTATTTAAAAAGGAGGAACAATAAAACATAGTTCACAAAACTGTTGGTGGGGTTGAGATACACTTTGTGGTTGATAATGTTTTCCCCTATTTGAAAGGGTACAGCAAAACACAAGGAAGAGTGCTAAGGCTAAAGACTATGAGCAGACACATTTAGTCACAAACTGCCCCACTTGGGTATACCTGAAAAGCACTGTCTTTACTGCTCTTTTGCTTTTTGTCTTCTACCAAAGAGCCAGGCAGCCTCCAATGTGGACTTAATCATGCTGAACTATTTGTGCAAAAGATGGAGAAAGGAGCTCTTCCTACGATGTGCAAGGCCCACAAGCAGACAGGTTCCAAATTTCTGTATCCTCTTTTAAAGTCCCGAGAAATAGTTCTTTGTACTTAAAAAGACCTGCAGAAAAACTTTTCAGAGCTGCTTTAACAGGGGGTAAATAATTGAAAGTTTCTTTTGATCGTTGATGTAGGCAAGAAAAGATATAATAATATGGAAACAGTTAGGCTAGAGCCAAAGGTAAATTACCTTCAAACAGAGTAAAACTTTTATGAGCAGGTTCATGCAGTTGCCTTTTGTTGTTGTTGAGACAGAGTCTGTCACCCTGAGTTTAGTGACATCTTAGCTCACAACAACCTCAGACTCCTACGCTTGAGAGATCCTCCTATCTCAGCCTCCTAACTAGCTGGGGTTATAGATGCAAGCTTGTCTTTTTACTTTTTGTGGAGATGGGG
The DNA here is from genome assembly GCA_963573935.1 of Arctocebus calabarensis. NCBI lineage: Eukaryota > Metazoa > Chordata > Mammalia > Primates > Lorisidae > Arctocebus > Arctocebus calabarensis. The sequence continues at coordinate 28,303 of CAUYON010005109.1, read as the reverse complement.
GTCTCACTCTTGCTCAGACTGGTCTGGAAATCATGATCTCAAGTGATCCTCCTGCCTCAGCCTCTCAGAGTGCTAGGATTACAGGCCTGAGCCTCCTTGTTTGGCCAGATTAAAATTTTTTACAAATGGCTGGACACAGTGGCTCATATCTATAATCCTAACACTTTGGGAGGCTCAGGTGGAAGGATCACTTGAAGCCAGGAGTTGGAGACCAACCTGAGCAAGAGCAAGACCCTGTCTCTACAAAAAAAAAAAAAAAAAAAATTAGCCAGGTGCAGTGGTACATACCTATAGTCCTAGCTACTCTGAAGACTAAAGCAGGAGGATCACTTGAGGCCAGAAATTGAAGGTTGCAGTGAGCTATGATGATATCACTTTTTTTGTTTTTTAAAAACAATGTTAGTGGCTCGGTGCCTGTGGCTCAGCAGGCTAAGGCGCCAGCCACGTACACCTGAGCTGGCGGGTTCAAATCCAGCCTGGGCCTGCCAAACAACAATGACAGCTGCAAAAAATGGCCAGGCGTTGTGGTGGGCGCCTGAGTCCCAGGTACTTGGGAGGTGGAGGCAAGAGACTCGCTTGAGCCCAGGAGTTGGAGGTTGCTGTGAACTGTGATGCCACAGCACTCTACCCAGGGCGACAGCTGGAGGCTCTGTCTCAAAAAGAAAAAAAAAAAAATGTTAGTGAAGCTAGATTTCTTCCCTGGGATGTCCTCTGGTTAGTGGCTGACATTAAGCACTATGATTTTTGCACTTGGTCCTATCCATATTTCTTTCTGTTCACTTGAAAAGGTAGCCAGGGAATGCAGATACATTATGAGAAAAAGGATAATCAGTTGGTTCAAAGGAAAGAGCAAAGGAGACCCACACAAGAGGTGTTTGAGGATACTTTTGACTACAAGGAGTAACAATTCCTAAGTATGTGATAGTAGAGAAACAATAAAACCAGGCAAAATAATCTTAAGACTTTGACAGCTCCTATACCTTATTATTTTTCTTTCTTTTTTTTTGAGACAGAGTCATACTATGTTGCCCTTGGTAGAGGGCCGTTGCATCACAGCTCACAGCAACCTCTGCCTCAACCTCCCAGTACCTGGGACTACAGGCGCCTGCCACAATACCTGGCTATTTTTTGTTGCAGTTTGGCCGGGGCAGGGTTCGTATGGGGCTGGTGCCCTGAGCCACAGGCGCCGCCCAATATCTTATTATTTTTCAAGAGACACGGGAGGAAAGAGGATCTTCTAAGATCCAACCAGTTTTTCTCAAGCGTCTATGGGAAGGAACACAGCTGGTTTCAATCACAGTGAACTGAAACAGCAACAGGGGCCAAAGGTGCAAAACTATTAAAAATCAATGCCTTTCTTTATAAAAGAAACACGTATGTGACACAAATCAAAACTGTAATGAAAAATAATTTTCTATCTAAATATATCAAACATAAGAGAAGGTTGCTGTAAATTAAGAATGAACATTTTTGATTTATTCAAAGTTTCAATCTAAAACTTCAGTGAAATCTACCACCTTTATTACAAGGGGACTGATGGTTCCTGAACAGAAAAAAACAAAGGTCAAGGAAGATGGTGCCGGACATTGGAGGGTGGCCCAAAGTGACTGAGTGTGCAGAAGGTTTGGTCCAAGAGATCACTGACAGGCTAAAAGCCACATTTTGTTGAGAGGTGACGTGGGAACTGTTTAAAGAGTATAAACCTCCATAAGAAAATGAAAAATGGCCAACGAGATTCAGACTCTTGTTACTTCAAGTCAATAATGTCTTCGTCGGAGGAGGCTGGGAGCTGAAAGGGACTGCTGCCCGAGACAGGGCTGCTCTCTCTGCCTGCCGCAGGGTCCTGGTCTGAGCTGGTCGAGTGGTAATGGCCCTCAGGATCAGCTTCAGAAGCCTGAGAACTTTCCAAGGAATCCGATGGGATCCTATAAGAGACAAAGTCACTGTAAGAGGAGCCATAGGAACACCTCTGAAATGGGAAGCATGACAGAACAGGGTCCATTTTGTCTCCCAATTTCCTGCTCATTTGACCACCTAAAAGTTTGGCTCCCTTCACTCCCACTGTTGGGGTAGGGGTAGGTAGTGTAGGAATGGCCACTCCCATCTTTAGCTCAGGCACTAGGGTGACCCCTACCTCATGGGGTGACTGTGAGGATTAAAGGCCAGGTGTGTGACATATACAAGTTATTTGCCAGGCATTAGTTACCTACCTTTATAAGGTGGAAATCCAGATGATGTCACTCTGCCTTTAATGCTCCCTGCCCAGGGCCTAGAGTGGAAGCTGAAACTCCTACTCATAGCCAAGGTTTGGGACCTGGACTGCTGATCCCACCAGTCTCCCAGGCCATCTCTCCACACCCCCCATTTTCTCCAGGTCCTCAGGACTCTCTCCAGAGCTGCATCATCAATTTGACTAAAATTGATTTCTCAAGAAGTTTATGCATTCAACACTCATGGGCCTGCAGAAGCCTCCCCATCCACCTATCATTAGTCTGTAGAAAGGGCCTCCTGGGCAGTATGTGACTCACAGGGCCAGCACCCCAAGCCTCTCCTCCTCCTTACCGGTCAGTGCTGTTTGACCTCACTGCCCCTGGCTTGGGGGCTCCTTGGCTTTCTTCTAACCGCTTCCGGGGTTTTGGTTTGGCCTTTGGCACTCCTTCAGACCTGGGTCCACCCTCATCTAAGAGGCCTGGATAGCAGGGAAGAATTATAAGTCAGGGTCATTGCAACAGGGCTGCCATAAAAACAGAATATGTCCTTTTCCCCCCTTGGTTTGGAATTGGCATATTGTTGGGCTAGAGTTAGGAAGAAAGATAATGGAACGTATATCTTTAAATAATCAGTTTTCTTATAGGTAGAAGGCTTTCCCCCCTAATTACAAAGTATGCATGTATTGCAAAAAATAAAATTTAAAAGATTCAAAAGATCCTAGTGAGGAGTTAAGATCTTCTAAATCCTATCACTGGCAACTGTAATTCTCCACCTCAAGTTTAGTTTCTCAAAAGCACAGTGGTTGTAAAACAGTGGACAGCACCACATTGTAAAAATCAACCAACTTTGTCAACGTCAAAGTCTGCCAGATCAGGTGGCCTGATCCCCTCTCTGTTGTCAGGAAACATTCCTGCAGGACAGGAGGTGCTTAGGCCAGCTCAATTTTATGCCATGCAGATCCCAATCTGAGTTTTAAAACCAGTTTTTATTGATTTAGCATTTTTCCTTATTTTGTTTATGCAAATCTGAATAAAAACTTTTATAACAGTCCAGTCTTTTTATAATTATCAGATGCTTTATGTCTCTGGTCTGGCCTCCCCTCTGCATCCTAAAAAGGGCCCCACAAACACTTCGTATCTGTACTAGAAGCCCTGGCCCCACTGTTGAGAGGCTGGGAGAAATAAGTGAACTGTACACACACTTGTAAAAACATGGGCCATTTCCACTGTGGGACATACCTGATGTATCAATAGAAAATATCTGAGAACTGCAGGATGTCAATGCCTCTAGACACTTTTCTAGGCAATCATACATATAGAGGAACTTTTAATTTAGGAAACTGTATCAGACTAGACACAGTGGCTTTTTTTGGTTGTCCCTTGGTACTTTCTGAAGGATACTGTTTTATAAACAGCCCGTTTTCCCCCTTTACATGGTTTGGGCAGCTTTTCATACCAATAAGCACAGATCAACATCACTGTTGGTGGATACAGTATGTGGTGTTCCTTGGTGTAGATGTACTATAATTGATTCATAAATCCCTTCTTAAAGGTCAAATTTCTGGCTCGGTGCCTGTAGCTCAGCACCTAGGGCGCCAGCCACATATACCAGAGCTGGTAGGTTTGAATCCAGCCCGGGCCTGCCAACCAACAATGACAACTACAACCAAAAAATAGCCGGGTGTTATGGCAGGTGCCTGTAGTCCCAGTTACTTGGGACGCTAAGGCAAGAGCATCACGTAAGCCCAAGAGTTTGAGGTTGCTGTGAGCTGTGACGCCATGGCCCTCTACCCAGGTCAAGTTTCCTTTTAAACTCATTGTTTTTGAGGACGATTGATACCCAAGGTAAAACCAGCTGTCAGTATGCCAGCAGTGGAAAGACAAATGCCATTACCCAGCAGCTCCCTGCGCGTCCTGCTTGCTATCTCTTTGATCTCCATGCGAGACAGGGACAGGGAGTGGGTGACAGGAATGGCAGCGAGGCCCACGCTGATGGGAGTGGGTGGGGTGATGACCTTGGAGACTAACGGCGACTTCAGGGGTCGCTCGATGCTTCTGCCGACGAGATTTCTAAGTGGAATCTTGTACAGATTTTTTGACTGAATTTCACCTGAAATACGATTTAGAAAACCACATCAGCACTTTAAGTTCTTTTTATTTATAAGAGAATGATTTCTTGTTCCTCAACACAGTTGGCATAAGGGGAGACTTTTATCTCCCATGGGGAGGCCCGGCAGGGACCATTAACATGAGGGTGCCTGATGGCTTTGCGTTTCCTAAGAACATCATTCTCATGTGTAAATTAGATAAAATACACTCACTAATAGTTACACCTGTATGTGGGGAAAAAAGACAAGAAAAGCAAAAAGCTACTCTGCTTGGGGAACTTTGTGCTTTATCTTAACAGTGATAAAGGCGATTGATGTGGTAACAAGTTACAAAAAGGGCCATGTTCAGAGCAATGCAGTAACCACAGCAAAGAGCAAAGGCTGCTGCGGCTCAGTCCGGCTGGGACTGTCCAGGCTGAGTGACCGTATACTTTTAGCTATAACAGCCCACTATTGTTAATAGCCCTAAAGGAAAAATAACTGCTATTTCAAGTTGGAAACTTGACAGCCTTTAACTATCTTCTCCCCACTGAGAATAATGGGATTATTTTTTTAAATAATGGGATTGTTTTCTTTTTGTTATCACAAGGTTCCTTAAGAATGAAACCTAAGTGCATTCAGATTGGAAGATTTAAAATGGTTTAAAATGGTAACGTCTTTAGGCAGTAATCATGTGTAGCTAGCTATTTGACAACTAGAAAAATCAGAGTGTATTGAAAATACAATAAAAACTGGACTTCACCTTCCCCCAGGGAAGAAGGAAAAACTGGAGTATCTCTGCCTGGGGGTGTCTGAGGAGAATTGTGGGCGCTGGTCCCCTTGGAGCTGCCTCCAGATGAGCCCTCATGCACTGCGGCAGCAGCCGTGAAGTATATATCCGACTAGAAAGAAAGAGAAAGCGTTACCAAGCTGCCTGGCATTCTAGGCCCTCCTGTCATCACTGCAAAGCCTCCTGCTGCTCCCCAGGTTCAGCTGTGACATCCCCGGAGCATGTAGTACCAAGTGCCAGGGCTGGGTGGGGGGCAGCAGCTTCCAGAGGAAAACTAGTGGGTTTTTTCCTGAGTATTCTCTACGCTTCCTCATATTTGCTGATTCACACACACAAACACAACACCCGTTTCTCTCATGGGAATCTCAGACACCCAGAGTGTTAGAACTGGGAAGGATCGTAGGGGTTCAGGTAGGCCTGTCCAGAGGGTCTATAGGGGTATGCTGGATGTGACTTATGTGAGCGAATTTTCAAGAATTTTGCAAGCAGGCTGTTAAATAAATTATTAAAAATTATGCAAACTTGAATAAATTATATTAAAAACAAAGGTCCTAAATACAAAAGTGCAACCTTTTCTAATTATGTGATGCATTAGTCACTGACATCAATGGCAGCTGTGCAGGGGAAATGCTGCACCTTGGTGGCTACTGCACACCCCCCACCCGCACACGAGCAGTGCTGTCACACTGGAAGCTTGAAAACGGTGGGACTATTTACACCATGGAAACTGGCAAAGCTTCCAAATAGACCTTGATTTGTTTTTTTTGTTGATTGTCTAGACTTAATGTGATGAAGAAAATATTAACAAAGATGAAATGTAGAGTGTTTCTAGTGTAGAAGCCGAAAGAAGTTTTAGTTTGATGACTATGATCTGTTGGAGTGAGAAATAGTTCAACCATAGATCACATACCAGATTTAATGGCACTAAACTTACTGGAAAACGAACAAGTGGCTTAAGATATAACTGTAACTGTAAAATCACTGTTGAATTGTAACTGTAGGTTGGCCACAGATACAAAAGTTTGGCAAAAATTTAAAAAAGCATTTTTTGAGGGTGGCACCTGTGGCTCAAAGGAGTTGGGTGCCAGTCCCATATGCCAGAGGAGGCAGGTTCAAACCTAGCCCTGGCCAAAAACTGCAAAAAAAAAAAAAAGCACTTTTGAGAACCAATTGGCTAATGGATTTTGCAATAAAGAACATTGTATATTTTATTATTTGTAAATTGTGAGCTATTTTATATCAGTGAAATTTACAATTAGCTAATGTGCATTTATATATATATAAAATACATACATGTATATGTACACACATACATATGTTTTCTGAGGTGTTGGGGGTCACTTTCCGGCTACTGGTGTAGTGCCAGCAAATAACAGCAGAGCCCTGCTCTCACAGAACTGTCAGTGCAGCAGGAAGGGTGGACAAATGAGCAGTCACCCCCACCACCCGCAAAATGTGTGATGAATGTCAGGATCAAGGACATGCCCCAGGGGCTGCGGTGAGGGGCCAGCTCAGTCTGGCAGGGCCAGGGAAGACTTTGTGGGGCTGACTCAGGGGAGGGGCCTAGAACAAGACCCTTGCTGGTCCCTGCATCCCTTGGTTTGCTCCGCCTCTGGGCGAGTAGTCTCAGGTTATCAGTTAGGCACGTTTGATGTGAACTCAAACTGGGCATAGAGTGTGGCAAAAGAAGAAAGGGCTGCTGTAAGCATTTTCCACTTTTCTAAACTTGGATTGCTGCCCTTCAGTGACATGAATAACTAACTGAGTCTCTGGCGGGGGCTTTCTCTTTCGGCTGAGTGCTCCCTAGCTGTCACCAGTGCCGAATGACTCTATTAACAAAAGCCAGCCAACCAGTCTGGTTTAAGCCTTTTCATTTCACTCTGGCATTTTGACACACGTTGTCATCAGCTTGGCTTGACGGCAGCAGCATCTGTGCTCTGCTGAAGAGGGTCAGGGCTCCCAGTGTTCCTTCCTGGCAATGAAGCTCCAGGCTACTCACCCTGGAGGCCACAAGCTGTAGCTGCGGCACCACCGCGGTATGGACCAGGTTCCCGTTCACCACCAGGCGGATCTCCATGGAGTCTGTGGTGAAGGCCAGGAGGTACGGGAAAGCACAGACTGCAACGTAAGAGGCATGTCACCACCCAGCCGCTGCATGGTGACTATCTCACAGTCCTCGCTTCTCAAAATTTCTCCCATTCCTCTGGGCCGTCTCTCCTTCCTTCACAGGTGCATGTCCCCTTCCTAAGGCACCCTCCACTCCAGCTGCCAACCTGCTGCCCCAGTAGCTGTGCACTGTCTCCATTCTCCTGGCTGTCTCCCCTACTGAGGCCCCACTACCCTATCTCCTGATGGTTCACCTGCCAAAGTCCTGGGGACATCCCCTCTTATTGCCCAGACCGTAGCCTGATACGCCCTTCCGGCAGGCCCAGGCGACTGTGCCTGAAAACCCTCTCTCTGGTCATTCTTCAAGGCCCAGCCCACGTGTCCCCAGCTCTCAGGCCTCCTTTGTCCCCCTTCTGCGTGTCTGGGCAGTGGCTGCACCTTATTCCTCACTGGCCCTCATGCATATAGCGTCCCTGGGGTCCAATAGACTTGTTGATTTATATGTTAAAGGCCAGCCCCCTCTCCCTGAAATGGTTCTTAGGACATCTGAGCCTGCCCAGTCCTCCCAGGAGCTTGAGTTGGTCCCTCTGCCCTCTTCTGAAAACTACAGCGTGCACCTATTAACAAATGGTTTTACCGTGAGGCAAACAGTATGACTGGAAAATTCTTGGCTCTGATCAGGATCTTGAGTCACAGATGCGAAGCATCACCACTCAGGTTCTCACATTTTAGTGGCAGGAAAACACCTGAGTTTCTGTGACTCTAAACTTTCAGGCTCCAAAATCATACAAATGATGCTGAAAGGATTGTGTTTCTCCCCTAAGTCCTGCTTAGTTTCTCTCCCTGGAGGTCCTGCTTTTGGTTTTAGAAAAAGGAAAGTGAGGCCCAGAAATGAGGGGAAGTGAGACAGGGACAAGGCAGGTGCTGCTTGGGTCCTGCCTTTGCTTTGGGCATTGCTGTAGATTACCTAAATGAGCCAGGAAGCCGCAAAACAAAGTTTCAAATTACCCTGTTCAAACAGGATGGAGGCAGGGCAAGTTCCAGGCATGGTGGAGGAACACCGCCCTTCACCAATATTCTTCCCCTTGGTTAGCCTATAATTAAGCCATTGTTTAAACAGAAAGACAACAGGAACCTGGGGGCTGATTCTCTTCTTCAGGGAGAAGTTGCCTGTGCTCTTCCGTGGAGTGGACTGTCTATGGTTTCTGAATAAATCTCGCTTTCACTTTATACTGTCAGCTTATTCCTGACTTCTCTCTTGCACGAAGCCAAGGACCCACTTGGATTTCAAGGGGCTCCCAGCGTTCGGAGTCACTTTCCTGTTACAAGCACTGAAAATTGATACTACATGGCTCTCAAATGTGCACATGCTCAGGTGCTGAGGAGAATGAGGAGGACGGTGGAACACAATAGTCCCAAAAGAGAAGCAAAAGAAAAAAATTTTAAAAGAAAAAGAACACTTTGAGTACTAACTATATTTACATAATTTACGGCAATTTCACAGGAAGCCTACATAGGATCAAATTCAGGCAGCTATGCAGGGAGAAATTATGATAAAGGTTTTTCTTACCAATCGCATAAGGAGCTTGGTTCCAACAGAACTGGAAATCTGACGCAGAGGGTTGAACCAAAAAAGAGCCACCATTAAATGGGCAAACCTTTTTATAGATGCAACTGTCTGCAATGAAAACAACAGCAACTCATTTTTGTTAGAGACAACACTTAGATCACTGCAATTAGAGAAATGAAAAACCAGCAACAAGAATAGTATCCTATCTGCCAGTTCTTTATAAATAGCCAGTACGAATATTATCATGATGCTAGATACTCAGGGTCTCAAAGCATTGAGTCAGAATCGTATCACTACTTCAAATAATAATAGCTGCCATCTGGGGAGAATTTACTATGTGCCAGGCACTGAGCTTTAAAATCTTTATCCCATTTAATCTGTAGGACTTTAGAAGTGGATGCTACTTTTACACTTGTTTTACAGATGAGAAAATTGGGCTAGGAGAGGCCTGAAGTAGTTTGTCTCATGAGTGACTACAGGGACTGTGCTTCCTGCCTGTGCCACAGGAGGATGTCCTCCTACGAGGGGGACCACACTCTGAGCTTTATTCAGGATAAGGGTTGGGGGAGCCATAGGCAACTTGAAGCAATATGCTTGTAACCCTTTGGTGAACTTGAACCAGCACTAGATTGCAAACAGGTTTATTCATTTAACCTGTTGCTGGCCTGCTCCATGCTCTCTAAACCAGTGATTTTCAACCAGTGTGCTGGAAAATATTTTAAAGATCATTAATTAAATTATTTTCAAAAGCAGTTCAAAGCACAGTAAGTATATTCTGTTTTTTACTCTTTTTTTTTTTTTTTAAAAAAAACCTAATTTAAGTGGGCAGTGAAAGTTTAGCTATAGGTTCAAGTGAGCCGTGAAATAAAAAAGGTTGAAAAGTACTGCTCTTCAACCCATATGGTTCAGATCAAGTACATATGGTTCAGATCCTCTTAGAGCGAACATTAGGAACAAACTTCCTAATGCTGTGACCTTTTAATACAGTTCCTCATGTGGTGATGACCCCCAACCATAAAATTATTTTCATTGCTACTTCACAACTGTAATTTTGCTACTGTTACGAATCGTAATGTAAATATCTGATATGCAGGATGTATTTAGGTAACCCTTGTGAAAGGGTCATTCAACATCCGAAGGGGTTGCAACTCACAGGTTGAGAACTGCCGTCTTAGAGGGTAAAAGTCCATGTAGAAACGTAGGCCCCCTTTATTATAGAAACCCATCATGTTTCAGCTGCACAATTTTTTTTTCCAATGAAAGACAGAATTTTTATTAACCTAATAAAGACTGGAGGTTAATAAACATCTGAATGTTTATTATTGCCACATGCAACAACAGGGATGACTCATAGACATAATGTAGAAGGAAAAATCAGCTAGATATGTGAGTGTATACTGTATAATTTCGCTTGGTTGAAAGCTGAAGACTATCCACGGGAGTACACGTAAAGATGGTAGAGTTACCTTTGAGGAGAGGGAACAACTGGGGCCATACAAGACCAGTAGCTGGGGTTCTGCTAATGCATTTTGGATCACATTGGATCACATGCATCCGCACCTACATTTTAGAATTAATTTTAATGTCCAAAAAAAGAAGAAAAAAGGAAAGAAAATACAGCATGCTTGGCAACATGATGAATTTACAGATAGAAAGAGTTTTGTTGGCTTGGCCCCTGTAGCTCAGTGGCTAGGGCACCAGTCACATACACTGGGACTGGTGGGTTTGAGCCTGGCCCTGGCCTGCCAAACAATGACAACTGCAGCCAAAAAATAGCCAGGTGTTGTGGCGGGCGCCTGTAGTCCCAGCTACTTGGGAGGCTGAGCCAAGAAAATCGCTTAAGCCCAGGAGTTTGAGGTTGCTGTGAGCTGTGACACCACAGCACTCTACCAAAGGCAACATAGTGAGACTCTGTTTAAAAAAAAAGGAGTCTTGTTAAAATTGGGTCTTGGATGCATGAGTATATTCACTGTATTAAAAATCATGGAACCAATTTTATTTTTTAATTATTTTATTTTATTATTTCTTTTTTGAGACAGAGTCTCACTCTGTCAACCTGGGTAGAGTGCTATGGCATCATAGCTCACAGCAACCTGAAACTCTTGAGCCTCCCAAGCAGCTGGGACTACAGGAGCCCACCATCATGCCTCCTGGTTTTTCTATTTTTAGTAGGGACGGGATCTCGCTCTTGCTCAGGCTGGTCTCGAACTCCTGACCTCAGGCAATCCACCTGCCTCGGTCTCCCAGAGTGCTAGGATTACAGGTGTGAGCCACCATGCCTGGCCTATTACTTTAAAATTATTTAACAAAACAGCTTTATTGCAAATATTTGTAGACCATAAAATTCATCCATTTAAATGCATAATTCAATAAATTGTAGCATATTTACAGGGTTGTCACACAGTCTAATTTTAGCACATTTGCTTCATCCTAAAAAGAAACCTCATGCCCATTGTCAGTCCCTGTTCCCATCCAAGCCCTAGACAACCACTAAAGTATTTTTTGTCCCCATGGCTTTGCCTTACAATGTGTGGCCTTTTGTGTGTGGCTTCTTGCACTAAGTGTTATGTTTCTGAGGCTCATCCAAGTGTCAGGCATTGCCGCTTCTCATGGCTGAATAATATTCCTTTGTGTGGATCAGCCAAATTTTGTGGTTCTGTTTAGCATTTGACGATCTTGTGGGTTATTTCCACTTTTTGCTATTGTGAATAAAGCTGCTATGACTATTCCTGTATGAGCATGTGCAAACATATGCTTCTTTTCTCCTGGATAGGTAACCAGCCATGGAATTGCTGGATTCTTTGTGGGAGACATAATTTTATTTTATTCAGATTGTTTTCTTACTACTAAATACTTATTTTACATCTATATCTAACATCTTTATAACCTTTATATTTCCCTCTATAGAAAATTTGAGGAGCAAATAAAAACATGAAGAAGATGGGACCACACCTACGGTGCATCTTAGGTGAAACTTACTAAATGCCGAATATAAAGATCTTAACATAATAACTAAGAAAATGCCATGAAGGCTATGTTAACCAGTTTGATGAAAATATTTCAGATTGTGTATGAAACCAGCACATTGTACCCTATGATTGCATTAATGTACACAGCTATGAATTAAAAAAAAAGAATAAAATAAAAAATTATCTGCAACCGTATGTCCCAGAGAGAAGCACTAATAACATTTTGATATTTTTTTCTTCAAGTTTTTTTTATTAAGAATGACTAAATAAGCCAGGCACAGTGGCTCACGCCTATAATCCTTGCACTCAAGGCCAAAACAGGTGGACTCTGAGTGAGACCCTGTCTCTAAAAATAGCCAGGTGTGGGGCCTGGTGGGGTGGCTCATGTCTATAATCCCAGCACCTGGGAGGCCAAGGTAGGTGGATTGCCTGAGCTCACAGGTGTGAAACTGCATCTCTTAAAAAGAAAAAAATAGCTGGGCATTGTGGTAAGCACCTATAGTCCCAGCTACACAGGAGGCTGAGGCAAGAGAATCACTAGAGCTTAAGAGTTTGAGGGTGCTGTGAGCTATGACGCCACAGCACACTACCAAGGGCAACAGAGTGAGACCATCTCAGAAAAAAAGAATAAAGGCTCGGCACCTGTGGCTCAATGGACTAAGGCACCAGCCACGTACACCTGAGCTGGAGGGTTCAAATCCAGCCCGGGTCCGCCAAATAACAATGATGGCTGCAACCAAAAAATGCCAGGGCGTTGTGGCGGGCGCCTGTAGTCCTAGCTACTTGGGAGGCAGAGGCAAGAGACTTGCTTGAGCCCAGTAATTGGAGATTACTATGAGCTGTGATGCCACAGCACTCTCTCCCGGGTGACAGCTTGAGGCTCTGTCTCAAAAAAAAAATAAAAAAATAAAAAAATTAAAAAAAGAAAGAATGACTAAATAATACACACACACATATAAAATTTTGAGACAGAATCTCACTCAGTTGCCCTGGGTTTGAGTACCCTGGCATCTCAGCTCACAGCAACCCCAAACTGTTGGGCTCCTGAGTAGCTGGGACTACAGGCACCTGCCACAATGCCTGGCTACTTTTCCTATTTTTGGTAGAGATGAGGTCTTGCTCTTACTCAGGCTGGTTTTGAACTCTGCCTCAGCCTCCCAGAGTGCTAGGATTTAGAGATATAAGCTACCGCACCTGGCCTAGAATGACTAAATCATAAAAGAATTCTTGTTGGCTGGGCGTGGTGGCTCACCCTTGTAATTTTAGCACTCTGGGGAGGCTGGAGGGGTCTCATTGCGGGTTAATTTTGTTGCAGCTATTTGATCCAGCAGGCTGGAGGTAGGAGGATCACTTGAGGTCAGGAGTTTGAGAGTAGCTGGAGCAAAAGTGACACTATATCTCTACCAGAAATAGGAGAAATTAGCTGGGCATGGTGGTGCACACTTGTAGTCTCAGCTGTTCCAGAGGCTGAGGTGTGGCTTAAACCCAGGACTGTGAGGATGCAGTTGAGCTATGATGATGCCACTGCACTCTATCCCAGGCTACAAGCAAGTCTCTGACACCAAAGGAAAAAAATAAAAGAAAGAAAGAAAGGTTATAAGGAAAACCAGAATTGAACTTTAAAAATAATTTGCCTTTTTCACTATAGTGTGTATTTTCTTCTATGCATTTTCAAGAACGTGAGTATTTAAATTGTTTGATGGTATTTCGGTATTTGAATGTAACAAAGTGCAGTTACCAGTTTCCTCCTATTTCCATATACTTTGTTTCAAAGCTTTCTGCTTTATAAATGATGCTATAACAGATAAGCAGGCATTCATCATTCACCATTTGTAGATTACTTCTTAAAATAATTGCCTGTGAGTAGATTGGCTATATCCATGTCAAGGTTTCTTCCCCGGTAAGCGGTATCATCTCTCGCACCGACACAGGGACTCGCTCCAGCGTGTTCCTCCTGCTGGAGCGACCGCCATGGCCTCACTCACACAGTTCATTCTACCCTTTAGGAAACAAACTCCTCCGTGCTCTTCCTGCAGCTATGTATCCTTCCTGTCTTTCACCCTTAAAGCAAAATTTGCGGAACATCGCATCTGAAACGGCTCTCAGCGTCTGTTTCCTCTTCTGTTACTGTCCTGCGACCTCTGCAAGCAGTTTTGCCCCCACCACTTCCCAGGGACACCTGCTCTTGGCATGGCTTCCCCCACCTGGCCAGGCCCACGGGTCATGGCAGTCCTGCCTTACCGCTCTGATGGGGGCTTGGCCAGCCAGGGGGTGTCCTCCTGACCTGCTGACTGTCTCTGTCTTTCAGTAGACTGTCCCGTCTCAGTCTACTTTGCTGGGTCCTCCTGTCTCCTCCTTGTCACTTGGTAATTTCTTCAGTCTTCTGACTTCAGACATCATTTATCTGCTAATGACTTCCAAACGTGCATCTCCAGCTGGAATTCTTAAACTCTGAGGCCTGAACATCCAGAACACAGGGCCTCCTCTCCAGGAGTCACAGACATGTCCAGCCTGGACTCTTGAGCTTTTCCCCAAACTCAGTCTTCGCAAAGCTTCCTGTCTCAGGAAACCATGATCTCCATTCTTACAGCTGCTCGTGCCCAAAGAGCAAAGTCTTCCTCTTTTTCCAGTTATTTTTTCCCCTTCCTCTCATATCCCACATTTAATTCGTCAGCAAATTCTCTTGGTCCTCTTCTTTCTTTTTTTTTTTTTGAGATAGTTTTACTCTGTCACCTAGGTAGAGTACTGTGACATCATAGTTCACAGCAACCTCAGACTCTTGGGCTCAAGTGATCCTCCTGCCTCAGCTTCCCAAGTAGCTTGGACTATAGTTATATGCCACTACGCCTGGCTAGGTTTTCTATTTCTTAGTGGGACAGAGTCTCATTCCTGCTCAGGCTGGTCTTGAACTCCCAAGCACAAGCAATCCACCTGCCTCGGCTGGGTTTGAACCTGCCACCTCTGGCATATGGGGCTGGTGCCCTACTCACTGAGCCACAGGCACTACCCTATCATGGTCCTTTTTAACAAAGCTTAACACCACTTAATAAAAAGAGGTAGTGCAAACAGGAAAGTTGCACAAAAATAGTGTGTTGCCACAGAAGGCTTGGCTAGCTGAGGAGAAACTGACATCTGAGGAGGTTGTGGATTTGGGGAAGGAGTATGGGAGCTTGGTTCCCATATCTGCAATCTATCTGGGATCTGACAGACTCTTAGCACCTGCACTGCTATGGTTTGGGTCTGGCCGCTGTCCTCCACTCATCATCAGCACAGTGATCTCCCTGCCCTCAAACCCAAGTCAGACCACATCCTCCACGAGCTGACCAGAGTAAAGCTCACCAAGCTTCCATCCACCACACTGACCCGAGTCTGGCCCTGTTTGCTGATCTCATTCTGATGCATGGCAGCCTCCTGTGCTCTGCTACAGCTTCCTGATGACCTCAGGGTCATCTGGCCCAGGCCAGAATGTTCCTGCCTCAAGGTCCTTACCCAGCTTGCTGTTTCTGCCCAGAATTCTCACCCTGTGCAGAGGAGACATCTTCCTTACCACCATGTCTAAACAGTGACCTGCATTCCCCACTCCTCTTCCCTGCTTTGTTTCCCTTTAGCTCTCATCACAAGTTAGCACACTAGGTATTTTTCTTATTTGTCCTGCTATTTGTCCAAGCTGTCTCCTTGTGTAAACCTCCTGAGGGCAGGGACCTGCATATGTTTAGTAATACCTACTGAATGAAAGGACTCCTTTCCCTATCCCACTTAGGGAGGGGGCGGCAGCATCATGCTTTGAAAGGTCCAGGTCCCAACCCACATCTCTTACAACTCCCCTGCCTCACCCCGACTCCCAGCAGGGCAGACAACTGCTGGTGGGTCTGAGTGGGAGGAGCCCGAGCTGCCTAGCATCCTAGGGAGGCTGGCTGTCTCAGGGCTGCACACCCCAGAGCTGGGTCACCTGGAAGGAGCTCAGAGTTTGTCACCATCTCAGAGGTGGCCCAGATTGCAATTCAGGGCCCCGCCCCTCCACTTGCTAACTGAGTGCACTCCAGTGGGACCCTGGAGAAGCAGAGGCCTCTTCCTCCCAAGAATACCAGTCTCGGCTCAGCGCCTGTGGCTCAGCAGGCTAAGGCGCCAGCCACGTACATCTGAGCTGGTGGGTTCGAATCCAGCCTGGGCCCGCCAAACAACAATGACGGCTGCAACCAAAAAATGGCCAGGCGTTGTGGCGGGCACTTGTAGTCCCAGCTACTTGGGAGGCAGAGGCAAGAGACTCGCTTGAGCCCAGGAATTGGAGGTTGCTGTGAGCTGTGCTGCCATAGCACTCTATCCAGGGTGACAGCTTGAGGCTCTGTCTCAAAAAAAAAAAAAGAATACCAGTCTCTGCACCTGAGAAGGGGCTGTGGGTTAGACATAATGGATTTAGAAAAGTTGGTGATGTGCATTTTTTGCACCCCTGAGCTGTGAAGCACGTTTGTACTCCATGTATTGGTGTCCCTCCCTGGCTATTCTCCCAACCGTGAGCTCTCTGCAGCTCCTGGAAGTGCGTCTTACTACTATGTCCTTGGGGCCTAAAGCATGCCTGGCACAGAGACGTCCCTCAGTGTAGTTAAAAAGGATAGCCCGAATGGAGGGCTGGGTCAAGGAGAAAGAAGGAGTTCAGAGTTTGTAACCATCACTCCTTTCTTTTTCTCCATCTAGCTGGTAGAGAGCAAGAGTGAAAATTATTATTATTATTATTTTTTTTTTTTCCAGTTTTAGGCCAGAGCTGGGTTTGAACTCGCCACCTCTGACATATGGGGCTAGTGCTCTACTCCTTTGAGCCACAGGCGCCGCCCCAAGAGTGAAAATTATTATTTCTAATTTTAAACTAAATTTCTCTGAAGAAAAGGAGGTTAAAGAAATGGGTCCTGCATTAATATGCTGATGATTCTGGAATAAAAAGAGGAAAAACAAAATCTTGCTGTGTCAGGCAAAGTGTTATGGATGTTCTAGGTATTTATTTATTTTTATACAGAAGGGCACTTGCTATGGGGCTCAGGCTGAACTCTCGAACTCCAGGGCTCTAGTGAGCCTCCTGTCTCAGCTTCCTGAGCAGCTAGGACTATAGGCACATGCCACCACATTCAGCTAGGCTGGGTTTTCTTTTTTTTTTTTTTTGTTAGGTAGAGATGCCATACCTGCCAACCTGTTGGGGAAAGGGAAGATAGAAAATGAGAGACAGAGTCGTGACCCTGAGACCCTGGAGGAAGTGGCACAGTTGGGAGGACTGAAGCTCTGGCTCCGAGGACCTCTGAGATTGCCCAGGCTTTGACCTTGGGATCTAAAGGTGCAGAGATTGCCTTCTGATGCGGTGGGTCTATGAAAACAAAACAGACACAGCAATGGTGTCCTGAGACAGAATCAGAACCTGACACCGGGGCTGAGCAAAGCCATGGGACATGGAGCTCCCACAGAAGTGCTCCACGAGATCAAAGGGCTGCGAGACCCCACCTGGGCGCATCAGTCTGCAAACCGCGGACCCTTCTGGTCACATGGCTATTAAAGACCCGGTATTCTCAGAAGGGTTCAGGTGGCCCTTTGGGTAAAGAAGCTCCCCATCAACCTTAAATTTTGGAAGATGATTTTTACCAAACAAATTTCTCTAGTGATAATTTTCCTGTATTTATTAATCAAAGATTAATCAAAATATCTGGTCCACTATCACCACTCTAAATTGGTAGAATTCTAGGTTGAAAAATGTGTTTTATGTCTTAGATTGTACAGCCTTCTCTAGGAAAATATCTTACTTCTTTTAGCCTAAAAAAGTCCTTTTTATTGATGTGGAATATTAGCTTTTGAAATGCTGCAAGTCCATAAAGACTCCGTTTGATAACTTTGGTCTGCTCAAAACCTGCCCTGCCACTTAACCCAAACTGGCCCCACTGTCGACAGCCAGGCTGAGGCCGAGTCATTAGCACCTGAGAAACAGCAAGAACAGTAACTTTGTGGGTGCTGGAGTCAAGACAGCACCAGACACAGACCCTGCTGCTTGGTCACTGCATGAACTTGAGCAAAGTAGTTGCTCAAGGCCTTGGCTGCCTTATCTCTGAACAGAGTTTAATAACAGAGCTTGCTGCAGGTGTTAATTGAATGACACAATGACTGTCTCAGCCCATGGCACATAGTAAGGGCCTCCTTATTGGAAGCCACTGTTATCACCATGGCATCCTGGAGGTTGCATCACAGGCAGCAGCTCTTATGCCGCCAGCAGCTCTGGGGTTCTGTGGGAGATGCAAGCTGGGAGGCATTTTTAGATGGTCCCTGGAGTGCAACTATGTACCCAGGGATGAAACTGCAGATAAGTCTAAGGGTAAGTTCCTTCAAATTATCCAGAAAATGAACAGTCCATTTTAGCAAATAAAAATAAAAACACAAACTTGACTTACAGTTGTAACACAGTAGCAGGCCAGCTTCTCCATCTTCGTACACATCAATAGCTGCAACAAAATTAACCTGCAATGATAACGGGCGACGGTAGTGTGCGGACTGCCGCTGACACCGTGAAAGACTTTCTCAAACTGCAGTATTTGCAGTGGCCATCGGCACTCTGTAAATACAGGGTCACATCCACTCACCAGCACCCATGGGCTGTAGCGGGGCCATGATTACAACATACCACAGGTGTGAAGGAAAGAAAAGCCTCTTTCCTTTCTCCACGGGGACTTTGTCTCCATCTTCTCGTACCCTTTGAGGAGCTCCCTCCACTCGACTTAAATGCCTCAGGTTTACATGGTGTGCGGTTCCCAGAGCATTTTCACATGGGCTATTCATTTTCTCATTAACTCCCAAATGTAGATGGCATTATTCCCATTTTACAGATGATGAAAGTGAGACTCTGAGAAGCCCAACAGCCGACCTGCGCCCAGGTTCTGGGCATTAGCCCCTGCTGCCTCCAGCTAGTCCCTCCCAGCGCCAACACCAGGTCTGTGCACAGTGACACCCGGGCAGTTTCTGGTATCAAGCCAGTCTAGTGGGGGTTCCAGGACTGTGCTGCCAGGCAGGAGTGTGGCAGTATTCACATTCAGGCTGAGGGACAGGCAGGGGTGCTCCAGCCCTGGGGCCAAGACTCAGGGACAAAAGACCAGACTGGGACTTAAGCACTTGCCCCTGGGGGACTCCACAGCAATGTGTTCAGACCTCCCTGAACACTCAGCGTGGGGAGACCTGCGTCCTGCTTTGATGCAGCGGCCTGTCTCTTGTCATACTCTGCAGCTCTGTTTCCTGCCCAGGTGATGACATCAGAATCAACTAGGGCGCTTTAAAAAATATTCTGGGTTCTCACTCCTAGAGCTCCTGACACAGCAGGTTTGGGGTAGGACACAGGTGTTGGATTTGATTAAAAGTAAGCAGGTCATTTTATTGGCATGAAAATAATAACAGCATGGCTGGGAAAGTTGGAAACACAAACTTATAACAAGCGAGGTGGGTGGGGGCCCCATCCCCGGCTGAGAGAGGAAGCTGTAGCTGGTTCCACACTTAGCATTCCCTTGTGACTCCAGGCTGAGTCTCAGCTGAGAACCACAAGGATCTTGGCCCCTTGAATGAGCCTGAGGCCCAGATCTTGAGACTAATGAGTCTGCAGCTCCTATGAGAGGAGCCCTTGGTTTGGGAAAGAGGCCAATGATGGTGGCTAGAGCTGGGGCAGTAGGTCACAGCAGGCCTGCCCATGTGGGGAGCTTAACGTTGACTTTGTGCTTTAGTGTATCTTAAACATTTTGTCTCTTGGGCTAGAATTGTCTTAGAACTGGGTGGGGTGGAGGCCTGAACTGGGAATTAGATGTTTCTGTGGGGGGAGAGAAGAGGGGATGCCGGACACTAGGCCAGGCCATCAGCTCTGGCACCTGCACAGAGAAGGTGGCAGCAAGTGCAATGTGAACAGAAGTCACCCGGAGGCTGAGGCTACCTCCTGTTTCCCGGGCACTGGGTCCTCAGTCACAGGAGCAGCCTGGTAAAAGGCTACTCCTGTTTCCTCAGGGCCTGTTTCTGGTTAGCTATTAGAAAACACTTTGCTCATGACCTTTCTCATTTCCCTAGGGCTCATGTCCCCAGTTAGACAGTAAATTCCTTGTGAAGACGCATGTGTCTGGATAAGCATGCACACCTGCTCAGCAGACCCCGCCCCTCCAGCTGATTTACTGGGGGGAGGGGCTGCACATTGGTCCTCTCAGTGCCAGGTCCATATAGGAAAGGGTCTTGCCTGCTGGGACAGATGCCTGCTGGGTCTACATAAGGATCACCTGGAGGGTAGACTTAAATTCTGGTTTAACTGATCTGGGTGGGGTAGGAACATTGCTCTTATTTTAAAGTTCCCCAGGCAATTCTAGCCAGGGCTGAGCAGTAATGCAGGACACAGGAGGTGAACATTGGAATCATCTGGGGTAATGTTTAAATTACATTTCCCATTAGTGCTGCATCCCAGACCCATGAAATCTCTTGTGGGGTGGGGGATGGAGGGCACAGCTTTGAAATGCCCCAGATGACTCCAATTTCAGGTAAGTCTGGGTACCACCAATATAGGTAAGAGAAACAACATGACAAAGGACTCTGAATCAATTCCTGAAGACAAGAAGGCTCCTAATTACATCTAGAGTTTTCTATTTCTGATTTTTCTGTTTCTTAAAATCTTGCTGTAATTTGGCTTGGCGCCTGTGGCTCAAGTGACTAAGGCACCAGCCACATACACCTGAACTGGCGGGTTCGAATCCAGCCTGGGCCTGCCAAACAGCAATGACGGCTGCAACCAAAAAACAGCTGGGCGTTGTGGCGGGTGCCTGTAGTCCCAGCTACTTAGGAGGCAGAGGCAAGAGAATCGCTTAAGCCCAGGAGTTGGAGGTTGCTGTGAGCTGTGATGCCACGGCACTCTACCCAGGGTGACAGCTTGAGGCTCTGTCTCAAAAAAAACAAACTAACAACAAAAAACAAAATGAAAAAATCTTGCTGTAATTAGGTATTAAGTCTTCCTAAAATAGTAGGTAGCAATTTTAATGGATATTTATATAGAGCCTGTACTAATACAAATTGTAAAGCATAATTAGGAAGAATTTGCAGTCTCTTTGATTTAGCCAAACAGGACTGGGGGAAGCCTGTGAGTTTGGAAGCCCTCATTAGGCAGTACATTCTCCCTGGGGGTGATGTCCCCATTCTGCGGTGTCCTCAGAATCAAAGCCAGAAGGCTGGCTGGCACTGGCTATGCAAACTTTGAGCAGCTCACTGAGACCAGGCCCTGCCCTGTTGCACGGAGATAAAGACTAAAGAGCTCTGTGACCTGCTAAAGTCAGCATCAGCGTTGAATGGGCTCCAGTGACAGGTCACTAGGCCTCAGGGTAGTGTGTACTCACCACCATCCAGTGGGTGCTAAAGTTAAGACTCCACACAGTCATCTTTAGGGCTTTCATGAATTTTTGGGTAGCCCTAGATTTTGTCCGCAACCAAGACATCCCTGTTCAGCTCAGGTCAGGGGTGCAAACCTTCAGTGCTAACTGCTTGCTCTCTCTTCCCAGGGGGGTTCCGTGGTAGCAGGCCTCTAAAGGGATAGGCAGAGAGAGATGCTGACCACCTAGCCCCCCAGTCCCCACACTGAGAGTCTACAGGGCCCTGGAGAGCAAACTTGCTGCAAAGGCCCTCCCAGGACTAATCACCTAACAAAGGCTCTTATCTGGCTGTTCATAGTCAGCCTTTTGATGCTTCCTCTCTTGTTTATTTGGAAGGACAGGGGCAGGCTGAGGTCTGAAAGCTGAAGAGGGCAATGGGATGATCACATGATATTATAACCATTGTGACCTATAAAAGTGGCAACTTCACATGGTTTAGCCTAAATAGTGGCTACATAATAATGATGTGATGAATAATATGTTATTTTTATTTATTTATTTATTTATTTTTGAGACAGAGTCTTACTCTGTTACCCTGGTAGAGTGCCGTGGTGTCACAGCTCTTAGAAACCTCAAACTACTGGGCTCAAGTGATCCTCCCAAGTAGTTGGGACTACAGGAGCCCACCACAATGCCCAACTAGTTTTTTCTATTTTTAGTAGAGATAAGGTCTCTCTTTGCTCAGGCTGGTCTCGAATTCCTGAGCTCAGGTGATCCATTCGCCTCGGCCTCACAGATTGCTAGGATTAAAGGTATGAGCCAGGCTCGGCACCTGTGGCTCAACAGGCTAAAGCGTCAGTCGTGTACACCTGAGCTGGTGGGTTCGAATCCAGCCTGGGCCCGCCAAACAACAATGATGGCTGCAACCAAAAAATGGCCGAGCGTTGTGGTGGGCACCTGTAGTCCCAGCTACTTGGGAGGCAGAGGCAGGAGACTCGCTTCAGCCCAGGTTTGGAGGTTGCTGTGAGCTGTGATGCCACAGCACTTTACCCAGGGTGACAGCTTGAGGCTCTGTCTCAAAAAAAAAAAAAAAAAAAAAAGGTGTGAGCCAGTGTGCCTGGCCTAATATGTTGTTTTAAAATTTAATTCAATTTAATCTTTTTGAGATAGAGTCATATTCTGTTGCCCTGGGTAGAGTGCAGTGCCATCACTGTACCTCACAGCAATCTAAAACTCTTGGGCTTGAGAGATACTCCTGCCTCAGTCTCCTGAGGAGTTGGGACTACAGATTCCTACCACCATACCTGGCTAGTTTTTCTATTTTTAGTATGTAATTTTCAAGAAATACAAATCATGGCATCCCAAAGTTAGAAGAAACAATGATTTACTTTGTCTGATTCCCACTTGTCCCTGTAACTGTCCCTTACCCTGTTGGCCTCCACATGGTGCAGCCTGAAGGCCTCTCCTGTGCTCTCATTCACCACATCGAATTGGTGTCGGTAAGCCACGCAGATGAGATTGTCACTTTCTTCCGTGGGCCCATCCACTAAGGTCATCACCACGGGAGAGTCTGACAGGCAGATTTCCTGTGAAGGTGACAATGACAGGGGAGGCTGGTTAGTGCAGAGCAGACAGCGCCATGTCAATCCCCCTTCCCTCCCACCAGGATCCTGCAGAGCCCCAGTTACAGGGAAGGAAAGGGGAGGAAAGGAGGTGTTGGGTCACATCTGACTTCCCCCTCCCACAACCTGTCCTCAAGATTCAGCCCTCTGTTCACTGGAACGCGCAGAGGTCAGGAAACGATTTTACAAAACTGATTCATCAGTATCAGTTCTCTCACTGTCAGGTCCTGTCCCGGGATTTAGTAATAGGATGAACAATTGCTAACTAACCTTGCTGAGCACTGTTCAATTAAATCCCTATGAAGCAGATACGGCTATTGTTCTATATGAGGAAACTCAGGGATCATGTAACTTGCCCATAGACACAAGGTTTATATACAAGAGCCAACATGTGAACTCAAAATCTGATTTAAAAGCTCACACTGCATATATGTATATGTTGACTGTAAATATATTCATTAAAATTGCTAATTACTATAATATATGAAGGAGGCTAACACCTAATTAGAATAAGATTTGATTTTAACTTGTATTAATTTAACCAGCATGCTTCTGTGTTTTTTTTGTTTTTTTTTTTGAGACAGAGCCTCAAGCTGTCACCCTGGGTAGAGTGCTATGGCATCACAGCTCACAGCAACCTCCAATTCCTGGGCTCAAGCGAGTCTCCTGCCTCTGCCTCCTAAGTAGCTGGGACAACAGGCGCCCGCCACAATGCCCGGCCATCTTTTGGTTGCAGCCACCATTGTTGTTTGGCAGGCCTGGGCTGGATTCGAACCCGCCGGCTCAGGTGTAAGTGGCTGGTGTACGTGCCTGGCGCCTTAGCCCGTTGAGTCACAGGAGCCGAGCCCGTGCTTCTGTCTTAAGTTGAATATTAGCAGAACTAATATGTATAATCCAGGAGGCTTTAACTGTAGGCAAAAATAAATCATTCCTCAGCTCACCCATAGAAATACTCCATCTTAGCAGCCGATTTTTGACTGTCACGCACTTTAAGGCACCACTATTTGTGGGAGGGAGCTTGCCCCCAGGAGGCCTCTCTCACAAGGCCCCCTTGATCTATCAGCAGCCCCTGTGCAGCGAGGCAAGCAGGGCAGTACTACCCCCTGCTTCCCCTGCCTCTCCAGCCATCACTTCTTGCCCGAATCCTGTGCTGGCTTCGTAGCAGCCTCCTTATCTCTACCCTTGGACCCCTCTGCCCAATAGCCAGAACAGTCTCTTCAAAGCATGCTATGTCCCTGCATCAAACCTTCCAGTGGGTCCCCATCCCACCGAGTCCTTACAATGGCATCAGAGCTCAAGAGAATTTGGTCCCAGTTCTTTCTGATCTGCGATATGGTGCCTTTGGCGGGGTCTCAGAGCCCTTGCCAGGCTGATCCTGGGGAAAATATCCTTTCCCCTGATGCCCTTTTCACTCATGCCCACTATTTCTCTGCTCCAAGGTTACCTTTCAGAGAGCACGTCCCAGATGTTCCTTCTAAAACAGATCTCCCAACTCCTTGTTCCATTATCCTCTGTTCCCTGGCCTTACTTTATTTTTATTCTCAGCATTTCTTTCTGCCAAGCCATCGTAGACTTATTTGTTTATTTGTATTATCTTTCAACTACAAATCAGTCTCCATGGGAAGAATCTGTCTCATTCATTGCTGTGTCCTTCATACCCAGAACAGCAACGACAGGTGTTCACTGGAATGAATGAGCTTTTGCCTTAGTCTTCTGGGGGAAACTAGGGCCCCGGAGGGACACTTTCCCTTGCTGGTTACTGAATGGACGACAGTGGATGTCAAACTGTGGGGGAAGGAGAGCCTGCCTTGTGACATGTTGGCTGGGAGGTAAGTTACTTGAAGAGAAAACGTACCCTGATGTACTGGAATTCTTCAACAGGGGGCTCCGACAGGGGCGATAACAACGGGATGCTGGCTCCTCCGCTTGGCTTGTTGTGTTTCCTTGTGATCAGAAGCAGTTTATTCCGAATTGCAACCACAATCCTCAGCTCTCTGCTGTGGTGAGTGTTAATGGCATACAGATGGCAGCCTGGAAAGACAAGCAGTGACGCTCCACACACAACGTGGGCTGGGAAGCCCCCCGGCCTCCATGCTCTGGTGAGTTTCCAGGGGGAAGTTAAGTCTATCTCAGTGAATGGACTAAGAATGCTTCTGACACCAAGGAAAATGGAGACTTGACATAAAAATTAGGTTGAGTCACAGGAAAATTAAGAACGTTATCTTCCCTGTATTCTCGAGGTTGCAGACTTAGCTTCGTACCTACTACATGACGTGAATTCAACGGAAGGGTGATCAGCGCTCCAGGAGTCATAGTCTAAACGTTTCTTTACTCACAGATTTTCTAATGGTGCTTAACTCACCTCCAAAACCTATTATTAAGGGCCTAGAATTTCATCTACTCCTCAACATGTTTTTCTAGCTTTCAAGCTTTTATAGAAACAGTGATGCTATTTTTGTTATTTTTCCAAGCCAAACAAACAAAAATGAATCAAATTCCTACTCATTTTTATTTTCAGGAAAACCAGGGCAGTCTGAGAAAAACTTAATTGAATGGAATCTACCAAAATAACGAAGACTCAAGTCACCTTTTGTCTTCTCCAGCTTGTTTTCTCGGCAGTCAGATCTGCCCTTCCCAGCCTGTCTCCCCTCAAGGCCCTTTTGCAGGGTACTCAGCCTGAAGACAAAGAGGCGGGCATCTTTTCCTGGTGACATAAACAAGGTGGAGGAGGGGATTAAAGGAAAAGCGAAACTGGGGCACTCCCAGGGCAGACTGTAGGAAACTGACCCACACTATCTTACCCAACAAGGTGACTACAGATGCACCTGCTCCTCCCTCTCACTGCTCCCCTCCCCAGAGAACAAAGGGGCCACCAAGAGACCCAGAGCACTGGCCATCAGGAGAAGAGACAACTAGCCGGGCCTATGGAGTCAGACCGTGACCCGTGGTGAGTGTGGCCATGAGCCCCAGAATGTGCCTGTTCTCCACCCTCCAGAGCCTGCTGCTCCCGGCCGGGTACCACCTTTGTCTGCTCTGAGAACTAGAAGGTCCAGTGTCTCCAGCACATGCATCTGTTTCACAGGCAGTGTTCTGTCAAACACGGGCACTGACGGGAGGTCATCTGGAAAAAGAAACCTGGTTGCTTATCACTGTTCTAGCCCACGCTTTCTAGAACCCATGAAATGTGTCTGTGGGTAGTTTATGACCCCAGTTCTCTTTAACAAGGAAGGAAGTAAGTCAGCTTTCAGAGCTTTCAAAAGGTCTACACGGTAAGTCCAGGTACCACTACCATCCTAGCACAAGAAGAAGGGCTGCTGTTCCTTCCCAGTGGCATTCTGAACTCTACAGGGGCAGAGGAGCACAAGAGCAGGGGCCGAAAACTCTGTCCTCAGTGTTCATCAAAGAAAAAGCGTGTGGCTCATGCCTGTAGTCCTAGCACTCTGGGAGGCTGAGGCAGATAGAATGCCTGAGCTCAGGAGACCAAGACCAGCCTGAGCAAGAGCGAGACCTCATCTCTACTAAAAATGAAAAAACTAGCCTGTAGTCCCAGGTACTGGGGAGCCTGGGACAAGAGGATCTCTTGACCCTCAAGAGACTGAGGTTGCTGTGAGCTATGAGGATGCCACAGCACTCTGAGAGCCTGTCTCAAAAAAAAAAAAAAAAAAGAGAAATAAAGAATAAAAGCAGCCACTTCCCTCTTGTCTTATTTTTATATAATATTTGAAATTGCCTTGTATATTTGTATGTATATATATTGTATATTTCTCAAGAAAGCCAATTAAAATTTTCTTTTGTATTTAAAAATACAGACACACTCTATCCTAACATGTGTCTGTAACATTGTGTCTGTATCATTAGCATTCTGACCAAAAATTTTCAGTATTTCTTCATACAGACATATCAAATTTCCTTTTTAGACAAAAAGAAGAGAAGTATCAATGAATTGCCTAAATAACAGGAAAAAGCTAATTTGAGTGGAAATGCTCAGGAAGATTTTAGGTAAATGGATGACCAAAGATATTGCATGTACACCCAGGATTTGTTTTTGAGACTATTTACTGGGATCATAAATTGCCAACAATTACTTTGCTCCTAGGGGACCCTAGGACATAAGAGCCTAAGAGAATTATTAAGGTTGTTCCGTAAGCAAAAGGGGCTGCTCTGAGCTTGATGTAGACTCAGGCAGGGCAGGTATGTCTGGGATGGTGTGCCCCCAGCAGGAGGAGCACCCCACTGGCTCTCACCTGCAGCCTGTCTTGGAGTCTCTGACGGGGTTGGCTTTGTGTATTTATACTTTAGGTGTAAGGAGCCCTGAGGATCTTGCCTGGGACAAGGATCTTCCAGAAATCCAAGGTAGTTGGGAGTTTATCTCTCCTTGGATGGTGCCCAGATGGAGCAGAGTTTTCACCATCAATAAAAGTAAGTGCCCTCCAGGCAGAAGGGGACCTCCTGCTCCCGTAGGCCCCTGAGAACCTTGATTTGTCAGAGCACAGAGATTGCTAAGTTTGTGTTAGATGTGGGACTAGTCTCTTGTTCCCCTTAACTGTGGGGGCAAAGGTAAATTTTATGATATCAGCCACTTCTTCCCCTACCCCAGAGCTTTACACAAGGGAATTCATTCTCAACATCACTGTACTTCTGCGGGGACAGACTTAATTTTCAAAACATGGGATGATCACTCTAATACTTGTTATCATATTTGGCTAAATAACTACGATGACTTCATTTGTAGGATAACAGCAGTAATAGCAATGACAGATGACACACACTTAAGGGATCACCACCTGCACGACCCTCTGCTTAGCATTTTGCATGTTATTTAAATGTCCCAATAACTCTACTAGGTAGGAATCTGTAATATTCCCATTTAACAAATAAGCCCGAGGTGCATGGGTGTTATTAACTTGTCTAAGGTCACACCTTGAGCACGTGGAGCCCAAGTCTGTGCAAGGACACAGCTGAGGTCCTCATGAGTCCTGCAGCCACAGAGGCAGCAGCACTGTGCCCCGTGGCTGGGGGGTGTGGCCACGGAAGCAGCAGCACTGGGAGGCATTAATCAATGCCAGGGCCCCTCATTGTGCCCTGAAATCAGGTATTCTGTGCAGCTGCCACGCTGTGTACAGAATAAATTAGCATTTATTCTCCATCAAATCTTTCTCTGGTGGCTGAAAAGGCTTATATAAGCACAAGAAGAAAGAGGAGGCAAGGACATGAGAGTGGCATGTGGCTTTAATGACAGTTTGTTAATAAATGTTTCCTTCTTGTAATCTCTTTATGAAGAAATAGTCTTTTAGAACCACCTTTTCTATTAGTGCAAAACCCAAACACATGGTGAGAACACATTTAATTAGTATTTAGTTTCCTTTCAAAATAGGTTTGCTAGGTTAGAATACAAAAGGTCTTGATTTTTAGTGACTTTGAAAGGAGTAGACTCTCTAGGGTAAGTCTAATAAAATCGGGCAAAGGCTAATGGGCTAGAGTGGAACTCAGCCTGGAACGAAGTGGATGGATTCAGCCATGGAAACAATTCATAATTTGATTAAGCGTGGACAAGAAAAAAGTCAGCAAAGAAATAATAAGAGAATTACGGCTTAGAAGCATAACA